>BMAC01000207.1:1068489-1113518 GCA_014905375.1 Phtheirospermum japonicum | reverse complement strand
TCCCCCCCCCCCAAGATATTCATATATCATCACACAGAATATTAACATATCATCACAAACTACACATATATTCATTATCATCCAAAAAAAAGTAAGAAAAGAAAATATATTCATATCATCACACATATCATCATACATCACGACGAAACACGCACATATCATCACAGTCTATATATATATTCATCATCAGTACTCAGATAAAAAAGAATAAGATATTCACATATTATCACAATATGTACATATCATCACACATAACACGGAAATATCATCACAAACTACATATTCATGATCTTAAGATAATAAGATCATAACTAATGTAAAATTTTCATTGAGGCGTTTTTACAAACAGTTGATATGCAATAATATAATTTGTAGCCAAAACATATTAAAACTCCATGAAGCGATAATCTCAATGACAACAACAATTTTGACGAAGGATATGCCATGGCCGGCGAGATAGGATTTTTGTGGAAGCGTGATTAAGAATACGAACAAAGTTTGAGAATGGGAAGATGAGACTGAAAATTGCTGGAGAGAATTGTTGGAGAAAATCGCCGAAAACGAGAAATTTGAGAAAAATCTGGAGATTTGGAGAAGTCTGAGCGTCCTTTTTTTTTCTTTTCTGATGCACAGTGGGGAGAGCCACGCACAGCGCGTGAAATTTGAGTGGGGATTTCCAAAAATCTGCACACATGATAATTTTTTGAGATCGGATGCATCCTACAAGGTGCACCTGGGTACATGATATACCATCTCGTAAAATTCCATGCATTTATTTATAAACAAAAGATTTATATTTAAGTTATTTGGGCCATATATTTTTACATTGAAATTCTTGAGTCCATTATACAATTGGCCCAACAAGAGAACATGGCATTGACATATTTTTAGACACCAAAATCCAATATTTCTACCCACGTTTTCACCCGTCTGTTGAGATCTATCTTTCGGCAAGGAATAAGGATTCTAAAATATTGGGACTCTACTCTTAAACCTAATTCATTATCAAGCCACAAACCACAGTCACAAATAATTTCTTTACCATCACAAAATCATAGAAATACAAACTTCAGTTACGCAGCCGATTTGTCACCCTCCCTTAGCACCAACTCAAGGCCCGTCGTCTAAGTCTCAGCATGGTCGTCTTTCTCAAGCAGAACGGATGGTAATAATCTCGAGCATATCGCAATCGGGGACACAAGGATAGGATCGTCCACCGACTCTGTTTCCATGAGCAACTATTTCGGAACCCAGCCGTGAACTAGGACCCATGAACCAATGTCACCGAATCAAGCCCAGAAATCCAACGTCATAAAATCGGTGAACCACCAACCGCAGAGACCACCAAATAATTTTAAGGAGGTCAATGAACCAGCTCTACTCGATTTCGCCACCGAGACGCCATGAACACTCGGCCCGTTTTAGGGGCCACGAATTAGGACCGGACCCAACTGCCGTCGCCGCGCCTACCAAACGAAGCGGAGCCTGCACTCTGCTGCTTTGACAAACGTCACCGGCGATGAATCGGAGGAGAGAGAGTTGGTCACCGGCAGAGCTTCTGGAATCTTTGCCTCAATCGCACAAGGCCGCCGTTGAACGCTGCTGCGGGGTAGTCGTCGGGCGCCGCGCTGCCACGGGTTGCCGCCGCCGACAATCGAAGAAGAAGCAGTCCGCCCGAGCCCAAAGATGAAGGAGGAGTCGCCGGTTGCCGCTCTAAGCCGCTGCTGCTTTGTTGCATTCGCCGATTGCCGAGGAGAATACGCCGACCGATTTGCTGGTGCCGTGCCGGTCGGTCGTCGCCGATTGCTGGTTTGAATGAAGGTGGAAATTGGGGCAGTTGGATTTAGGGATTGCAGAAAGAAGAACGGGGAAGAAGGAAATGGGGGGACAGACGGGTTTGAGGCTTAATGGGTTGGGTTCACCCTTTAATACCCAGACTTTTCAGAAAATTGCGATTTGACCCTAGAAGTTTTCAGATCGTTCGATTGAGTTCCCAGTTTACCCAAACTTCAGTTTCAGCCCCCAGACTTACCAAGAAATACCATTCTAGCCCACAAAGCTTTCAAGTTATCTCCTTTCCACCCTCCAGCTTCGTGAATTTACAAAAACAACCTCTTTGACTTTATTTCAAGGTTTGACCATTAATTATTTTAATTATTCATATTTTAAGTTTTATAAGCCATATTTCATATATTAAAGTTAAATTACGTCTTCATGTAGGAGCATTGTTTTTTAGGTTTATGCAAATACGATCATTCGCATATATTTCAAAGATCACAAGCGTTAGTCTAAAGGTGGGGATATTTAACTCAAATCTTTTTAAATTCAAGTTCATATTAATTGCTCGATATGTTATAGTTTATGGTGATTTCATGACAATTATACAATTATGGCCTTCGGGCAAACGACTATGTATACATAGAGTCGCGCGACAGCACAAAATAATTATTGGTCAGGGACCTTAATGGGTTCGGGGTGTACGGATCCTTGGGATGGCCCACCGTACCGCACAGAACAATTATTTCCATGTCTTACTATGATGCTATATTATGTTGAGAGATTAATTATGAACTGTATCTCCACTGAGTCATTGTGTACTCATCCCTTTTCATCAAATGTTTTTCAGGTGAAGTGAAGCGCAGCGTGAGCGTGGTGGTGACGACGATAATAAAATATAATTTAAAGTTTATATGTTTCTATTTTCAAAAATTGATCAAATAATTGTGTTTTATAAATGTTTTTATTCGAGCGCTATTTACAAAATGTCATATTATTATTATTATTATTATTATTATTATTATTATTATTATTATTATTATTATTATTATTAGTATTATTATTACATATATTATTATTATTATTATTATTATTATTATTATTATTATTATTATTATTTGTTATGTTCAAATGATATTATATGTAATTGTTTTCTTTAAAGTGATATTATTTCATACAAATTAATTTTCATAATTTGTTATCTTAAAAATTTATTCAAAGGCATTTATTTAAGTAACGTCCCCCATATTATTTTTTTATTAAAATATAATTGCTTCCGCTTGTATTTCTTGCTATGAAAAACTGGGGCGTTACATATATAGAATAACAATATAAGTTAAAGAAATCATGAAGCGAGTTAAATAAATATAAAAGTAATTATTTAGTCATGCATTATTAATTAGTATATTTAAAAAAATTTTATCAACATAAATCTTAGAAAAAATTATAAAATAAATCTCAAAATACTTTATATTATATAAAAATCTAAAGTGTGATTAATTTCAATATTACTTTAAGTCTTTATATTTTACTTATGTGAATTTAAAATTACTTATATATTTTATGTTTTACATTTTAAATAATTATTTAAATTTTTTGAATATTTTTTCCGTTACATTTATAAAATTCAAATTTACTCTATAACTTTATGATTTTTTAATCTTCAAAACAAGAAATATATACTAAACTATTAATTAATTTATATAATTAGTTAATAAATTTAAGAAATAAAATCTTAAAATTTTATAGAATAATAATATAAGTTGTTAAAAAAATATAAAGCAATTTAAATACATATACAAAAACAAATATCTAATCATGAATAATTACGTAGTATAGTTAAAAAATTAAAAACATAACATAAATATTATAAAGAAATTATGAAATATATCTTAAAGTAATTTTAAGTTAAAAGAATTATAAGAAGTCTTTATTAACTACTAAATAAATACTTCAAAAATCTAAAGAAGAAAAATAAAGAAATGGTGTTAAAAAATAATGAAAACTACTAAATATAAAAAAAAGAAAAAAATATTAAAAAAGTTGACGAGATGAGTCACAAAATTAATTGAGAACTATTTTAAACAAAATATAATATTTTATAATATAATACTAATTATAGCTCAAAATTGAAATAAGGCAAACTATTAATAAACTATTTTCTAAATCTAAATAATTACTAAATAATTATTAAAAGTAAAAAATTAAAAGTATAATAGAATAATAATATAAGTCTTTAAAAATTATAAAGTAAGTTAAATGAATGTAAAGATAAATATTTAATTATGAATAATAACTTAATATATTAATAATAAAAAAAAAAACTGTATGTTTTCTAGAAAACATAAGACATTCATTATTTTAAATTTTAAATTTATAAGAATAAGAATTCTATTTAGTAGTTTTTTTATTTCATAAAATTCATTTTTTCCTTTTCCGATTTTGTAAATAATTATTTAGAAGTTAATCAAACTTTTTTATATTTTTTCTGGTTTAAAAGTATTTTGAGACTTATCTTAATATACTTTATTAAATTTATGTTATGTTTTTATTTTCTTAAATATATTAAGTAATAATTAAATATTTATTTTCTAAAATGTATTGAAATTACTTTATGATTTTTAACGACTTATATTACTAATCTATAATATTTTCAAGTCTTTTAACAGTTATGAAGAAAGAAATAAAAATATTATAAACAAAGTCCTTTTTTATTAAAACTGGTATATAAATATTAAAGATTAAAATTATATTATCAATAATTATTTAAATATAAAATAAGAACTTTTACAAAAATAATAAAATAAATAAGAAAGATTTACAAAGTTAGTTAAATAAAAAATACTTCTTTCTAATTAATAAAGAGTTTAAATGAAATAATGTAGAATATATATATATATATATATAGTTATATATATATATATATATATATATATATATATATATGTGTGTGTGTGTGTGTGTGTGTGTGTGTGTGTGTGTGTTACAAAATTATATACTAAATTGATTATTATTATTATAAAGTAAATTAAGTAAATATACAACAATTAATTCTAGAAAGTTATTCATATGTTTTAAATTGAAAATAAAAATGAAGAAAATCACAAAGTTATAAATATTACTCAATAATTAAATTAATTTTAAATCGATAAGAATATATTTAACTAAAATTAAATTCTAATTAATGGTTTCTAAATATGAAAAAGTGTAGAATATATGCAATATAAAAAAAAACTAAAAAACGGTCCTTATCCAAGTGTCATATAACCTAGGCAAGATATATGATTTTGTTTGAGTTTAACCCCAACTGACCAGGTCAAATCAAAAAATGAGATTAAGGAAGAAATGTCAAGGTCTTGTTATTAATTTCAGTTTCTTTTTTCTTTGATACCTCATTCTTCCGACTTTATTATATATATATATATATATGGAGAGAGAGAGAGAGAGAGAGAGAGAGAGAACTTCCAAGAACTCAATTTTAAAATTTAATTTAACTTCTTTTATAACTTTTATAAATTATAATAATACTATTTTTATTTTGTTTCTCATTTTTTGAATTTATTACACAAATATTTATAATTTAATTATAAGTTCTTATATTTTACTTATTTGAATTTATGATTATTTCAAGTTATTTTATATCAATTAAAATTTATCCATTTTTTTCCCATTTCAGGTTTTTAGATTTCTCAAATAACTAGTTAGATATATTTAGTTTTCTTATATTTATATTAAATAAATTATATTTTTCCGAACTTACCTTATAATTTATATACACTTTTTTGACTTTATTATATATTTTTTGAAGATTCTTTTATGGTTACTAAATTCAAAGGCCAGATAAGATATTTGTGAACTTTTAAAAATCTTTAAGTAAGATTTAGTAATTTTTTCAATGGAATAAATCGATCGAAAATTATGACCGATACAGATAAAAACAAAAAAATCTTGCAAAATATACAATAATATGATAATTATAAAATAATTTGAAAATATTGTAAAAAACCCTGAATATTCTAAGTTTTGAAAAATATGAAACATAATATCTGACAATAAAAAGAATTTAAAATTGATATCAGAGGGGATCAACTTATATTTCATAAATAAATTTTTTCTTTATTATTATTATTATTATTATTATTATTATTATTATTATTATTATTATTATTATCATCATTATTATTTTTTTGTATTTGTTTATGTCATGTGTATTAAAAATATTACAAGATAGTCGAACCCATAACTTAATGGTTTTAGTAAAATACATTAATCAAGTGAGTTGATGCATAATCTACTTAGTTTGAGATATATTTTTTTTATTATATTTAGGAGACCCCATCAATATATACAATTCATAATTAGGATAATTTTACGGAAAGTAACCCATTGTAATTCCGTGCTATTAAGTAACCCCTAAAGGATTGTTATGTGTTCAACGACATAAATAATTTTAATTCTCTAAATATTTACTTTTAAATATTTGTTTAGTTTTTCCTTTGACAATAACAACAATTGACTAATTTATATTTTAAAAATATCACATCAATATTTTTAGTAACAAAAAAATCATATAAAAATATTACATTGTTAAAATAAATATAAAAAACTATAAAAAAACTATAAATAGTTATTTAATAAAACTTAAAATTAAAAAAATTTTAAATTCATATAAAAAACCAAAAAAACACACACTATATAATCATATAAATAATGCATAAAATATATAATTATAGTCTAAATTATTATTTAATAAGTCTAAAAAATGAAGATAAAAACTATAAAGAAAATTATAAAATGAAATTTAAAATTCATAAAATAAGTTTAATAAACTATTAAAACTTATAATGAAATCAATTAAAACTAATTATTAAATAAATTTAAAAAATTAAAATAAAATAATTTAAATTAACTAACTAGGTGGAGTTTTCTATTTCTAGTTCTCTAAACTTAATTTTTTAATAGATAAACATGCACTATATTAATTAAATATATAATTTAGGAACTTAAATAATAATAATAATAATAATAATAATAATAATAATAATAATAATAATAGGACTATACTGAATTGAAGTTTAATAAGGTTTATTAGGGCTGGATCGGGATTTTTCATAAATTAGAGGATTGAATTTGAAATTTCTCGTAATTTGGGAGTTAAATAAAAATAGGATAAAATTTTGGGGGTCAATCTATAATTCTTGAAAAAAGGGCTGGGGTATAAACAACAAACCCAGACCTTGATTGCTTCAGCACGTTTCTCCTTTTTCATCCTTCCTTCTTCTCCAACGCCAGAAATCGGCATATCGGCACAACGCCACTCCCCTTCGGTTTCGCCATGGCGTGGCTAGGAGAATGGCACCCGGTGACAGCAACCGTGGGTAGTCACGAGGCAGCTCGGCTGGTTCACGTGGGGCTGCTGGGTCTTCCCCTAATTCAGCCAATTGGTCGGCGGTGAGGCGACGACAATCGTGGAGGCACGGCGGCAGCGGTATGGATTTCGGGTCTCGATCCTCGGGGAGAGGGCTCCGATCGAGCGATGTTTTTGTGGTTGTTCGGGCCACTGGTTCGGATCTAGTCCTACAAAGGTCTGTTTTTTTTTTTTTTTAATTCCTTCCTAAACTTATAAGTGTTTATTTTCATAATTAATTTATGATAAATAAACATGTGGGGGATATATCGGGAACTTTGCACAGGGATCCTTTTCTGGCTTTGCAAAAATCTAATTCGTTTCTGACGATGCTCCTACTGCTGTCGAAATACTGAATGAAGAGTGTCCCAGTGGTTGATTTAGGGGAGGCGAAGATCGACAATGTCATCACTCAAAGTGCTGTTATTCACATGCTGGAAGAATGTGCGGGCGAGAGTTGGGGCTCCAAGAAGCTGTTTGAACTGGGGCTTCCTCTTATGAAAACCAGCCACATAGTAAAGGTAATGGGCCAAAGTCACGTGTCTTGCATACTTTCTTTCGGTTTTGGACATATCCTTGAGTGTGCTCTTTGCCGTCTGCAGGTGCATGAGGATGAGCCTGTGCTTCAAGCATTCAAACTAATGAGACAGAACGGAGTTGGAGGTGTCCCTGTGGTTGCAAGTGGTGGGAACAAGGCAATCGGTAATATAAGCATCAGAGATATGCAATTCCTTCTTATTGCACAAGAGATCTACAAGGAATACATGTCTGTCTGGGAACATGTCTCTATTTACTACCTTTTTTCATTTGACAAATGATATTTTGCAGATTCTAAATCCTAATAAGATACTAAGATAAATGTAAAAGTAAGTTTAACTCATGTAGACAACTGTACTGGTGATGCGTCTGGGAATATTTTGGCAAAAAACTCTAAACTTACGGTACTATAATAATTTTACTGTCGTTGACATGTTGATGCGCAGATCAATCACTGCCAAGAACTTCCTGACATCGGTTAGAAGCTATATAGAGGAGCATCAGAGCGGGTCCCCGTTGCTGAGCGTCATGGTTACGTGCCGGAAGGATGATACACTGAAACAAGTTATTTTGAAACTGGATTCTATGAAGATCCACCACATCTATGTGGTGGACGAGACTGGGAATCTTGAAGGCGTTCTCACGCTCAGGGACATAATATCAAAGCTGGTACAAGAGCCTCGAGGTTATTTTGGAGATTTCTTCGATGGCGTCTTGCCACTGCCTGCTATTGGCAATAGCAGGGTCTAAGCCACTTGCAAACATTCATTTATTTCTTTCTGATTTTAATAACTTATCGGTTTTTGTCACTAGTGTTGGTTCTATCGTTATAGATAATAACCTTAACTGGAGACTCGGTGGTGGAAAGGTTTGTTGATATACCTTGTAGGTTTTGTTGTCTTATACGCTTAATTAAATAATTACTCCAGATGGATACTCAATTTCTCTTGTATGATATTCTTGATTGAGTAATTAAGAATTGCTGAACAACATGCTAAACTTGATTGCTATACTAAAAAAATGTGTTAGAATTGTATATTGTGATTCTATCTTTTGGTGTATGTTCGAAATCGTCGAAGAAATATTTTGGAATATTGTTATCATTATATTGTAATGATAAATGCTCATTTTCTTTCATTTTCATCGTTACGATATTTTATCCTTACAAAAGACTAATGACAAATTAATGTAGGACAATTTATGTCGTCATGAATCAAATCGTGTTCACTTAATTATTACAACTGTAAGCGTCACATAAGTATTTTAAATTTGTCACTTTAATAAATCATGACAACTTGTTTCATCACATAATACTTTGAACTTGTCACTTAAACTAAATCATTTATGATGATTGATTTGTCACCATATGTACCCGTTAAATCATCATTGAACATATACCTTTTATGATGATAGTAAAATTCGTCAAATATTGCTAATTTTTTCGTGACAAATATTTTCATCACCTTTAATAGTAAATGGTGACACAATAATTTGTCATTATAAGTATAGATGTTCAGTGACGGTCAATATTGTGTCACTATAAAATAGATCTATCGTGACGAATTATATTATATTTGGGAATTGTTTAATACATATTATGACAATATGAGCGTCATGATAACTCAATAAAAATTGTCACCTTAGGTTTGTTTGTCACGAAAAGTCAAATGTTTTGATGAAAAATTAAGTGTTCGTCATTGAAAATGTTAACATACGGTGACAAAATTGATCTTTTGATGACAATTTTTCAGTCACTTACGTGACGAATTAAGCGTCATCAAATAGTATCATCTATGATGACAATTTACATCAGTGTCATCAAAACCGAACATTTAGTGACGCGCTTGAGAAAATTGTCACTTTCACCTATGGTGACAGCAATACCATGACAACCGTTGTGACGCTCAATTTTCGTCACCGTTTCTCTTCTGTGACGAAAAAATAGACTTTTAATGACCAAACGTGTCGTCATCGAACATCAAATTTCTTGTAGTGCACGAACCTCCTCGTAATGTTCTGCACCATACAAAAGAAACATTATTTAAGAACTAAGAAAAAGTAATTAAGATTGAGAAAAAAATACATATATACGAGTAACTTACCGAGTTATGTATTCTGCCCATAGCAAACGAATTTCGTTAATTCGTTCTTGCTCGTATGGTTCTACTCCAAATGAGGCCTACACATTCCAAATCAAAAATTCAATTTGTCATTTTAAAAATAAAGTTTAAGCTTGGAGTTTAAAAAATATTCAGTAATTTTTACTAATAAATGAGTTTACACGTACCTTGTCTAATGAAGAGTCAATAGTGAACTCAGAGCAAATGTCATACATATACCTCACAACATAATAACTACACTCATTTTCTCTTGGTTGTTGATTACACTACAAAATCATATGAAAGCAGATCAACATCCATTTCTCAATCTATCGGTGAGTCAAAATGAGGGTCCTAAGAAGTTTACTAATTTGCCTACTAGGGAATCGGAAAAAATACTATTTATTATTCATACCTTAAAAAATAACTTACCGGCAGATTATTCCAAACCATGTTTTTTTCCTCTTTTTGCTTTTCTTGTCAAATAGGTTCAAACTGCCCTGCAAATAGTAATCAGTTGTACTCAAGGAGTTAATAACGCAAAGTATTATTTCAATAAAAAATAGAAATTGCTACCTATATATTAAACATTTACAATTTTAAAACCAAAATGAGCACATGAACAAGCCAATCTTATATTACATCCAATGAAAAACTTGAAGTAGTTTTATGAAAACACAGAGTAGGCTTTACAAAGAATCAGGATGTGGAAAATATCAAAAATTACATTAATGCTATGAAACAACTTGCCCATGAAACAATTGCACACAAAAAAGAATCAATACATTATTACATTGATAATAAAGGCCTTAAAGTGAATTGGTTTTTATGATTTTATTGAAAAAAAAGAAAAGTAAGTGACCTTTTAAAAAAAAGAAAAAAAAAAGACACAAATAGCGGGGGAAAATTCACGTACGTATTAATGTGTCTTGATATCCAACTCCCTTTTGTATGCTTTTGGATCTAATAGATAAACCACATTCTTCAGAGGACATATCACTAGTAGCACCCAGTGGTCACTACACATTTTCATAAGCACAAAGATTAATTATCTTTATAATATAATAATTATAAAGGAGTAAAGGAAACAAGAACAAGAAATAGTCGCTCTTACTTATCTAGGTATGGTGCTAGAATGAATGTCCTATTAAATATTGCATCGAAGGCATCAATTAAGTACGACGTCACAACAGTTGGATCACTTAATATATATATATATATATATATATATATTATATATATATATATATATATATATATTATTTTTTTTGAGATCTGCGCTAGACAAAGAAATCCAATGGCACCGGTGCAAAGACTCTCAACAAACCCACTAATATACCTGTAAATCATTACTAGATTCAGAACTAAATAAATTTAAGCTAAATATTGAACTAATTGATAAGAAACTAGATAGCTCGTATTGCACAAATACTTGCACAACAACAATACTAAGCCACCCCATTTTAAACAAGCTCCGAAAATCATCAATTAGAACATGAATTTTCTTCGCTCTGTGATGATGGACGACGGTGCGCTCTAGGTCCATAGAGACGTGGTCCACATGCACGGGCATCGAAAGAATCAACGAGTGTAGCTACTTGCAATTATCTCTCAAAGTCTCCAAGACAAGGTCATCAACAAGAGGTGGCCTTGGTTTGGTTGCAGATTGCTCACCACTTGTCCTCATTTGACTTGTTTTCCATTTCTTCGAATATGGCCTTGTAAATTCCTGTACACATGGCCATGATTAAGCTTACTAAAACTAATTCAATATTTGGTAAAATGAAAAGATATATTATTACCTCTCTTGCCTGAACTAAGTTGACTGGCCACTGCAAAAAGTTACCTAAAACTTCATCCACGTACTTTATTTCTAGATGAGCTGTCACCTGTAGAGGAAGTTATGCTACACCCTCAACAACTTTGTCTACTGAAACCTTCACATGACCGGGTGACAGCTCCTGATGATGCACTATCGTGTCCTCCTTGTTTGGGTAAACCATCCCATTGGCAACAACATTTATATCCCCTAGAATAGACAGGGCCAGACGACACTCAGTCGGACTCTATTACTCAAAGTAGACTAAAGTTAATTATTTGGATAAAATGTTTATATTCTGATGATGAATACAAATTTAAACTTGATGATAATGATTTTGATTTTTATAGGTTATACGGTTATAGCTTGAGTGTATGTAGGTATTGACAACACAAAAATGCAAAGATCCCCTGACCGTAATGGCCTGAGTATATTTTTATATATAACAAACATAATTACTTTCATCCCCTGTAGTGTTGTCTTCACATTCTTGATACGCGTAAAAATATGTTTTAATTATGAAAACTTGTTTCTGGAAATAATACAACGCCATAAACAGGCAATAATTAAAACAACTTTATAATGAAAGTGAAAGCAATAAATGAGACTTCATATTTTCTAATACACTAAATAATGAGAAAACGACTCCGAAAAGGATAATAAATCACATGAATCTTGACTAAGAATTAATTATTTATCAACTACCAAGGTGCTTGAATGAGTAGGTTTGTGAAAAATACACTACATTTTGTCTAATTTTTACCTCAACCAAAGGAAATGGAGTCTCACCAACCGAGTGGCAGCTACTACGTGGATGACCTTGTGAAGGCATGTTCAAGTCAGCCCCATCATCAACTTTTGATGGAACATGGTGGTTTGTCAATAGAGTCTGCAGACCTTGGTTCTTCACTTGCTCATACAACAGGTCGAATTGAGCTTGTAGAGCATCAAACTTGCCCTGCATCTGTTGTGTGATTTCTTGTGTCAGAGCCACCCTAACCTCGTCGACTGACACCAGTCCACTCGATCTCCTACTTGTCTGACTCGGTTGACCAGAAACAACCCTCATATTCAAGTGGCTACATACACCTCTCACCAGAACCGGGTGCTCCTTCTTCCGCAGAGATGCATTTAAAATGTCATTATGCCTTTGTGGTAGAAACGTCCTTTGACTAACTTGTTGAGACTTCTCTACCTATTTCAAGAAATGATAAACAATAACTTAATACACCTTCCCCATGCCATTAAGTAAATACTTCCAAAATATATTCTTAAAAAAATAATTATAATTTTATCAACCACCCCCTTCGTTTGCTAATTTGGGATATCATACTTCCCTTTTCATCTTTCTTAAGTCTTGCTCAAACCCAATCCAAACAGCGATCATCCTCATCAATACTTGAGATGAGTGAAGCACATGAAGACGAAGATGAGAGAGGGTCTGATACTACCCAGTTTTCTTTCGCACAAGCATATCCACTGGGTCCAAGAAAGTGCGGATGCTGGTTGTGAGACTGGCTCTCCTGAGCTTTCCTTATTTTTTCTTAGTATAAGAATTTTAGGAAAATATTATATATATATATATATATATATATATATATATATATATATATATATATATATATATATATATATTTCTGGTGATTTATTTTATAAAAAGTTAATACATTGTACATGCCTTGAATTCTTCAAATTGATGATCATTAACGAATTTCTTCCACTGCTCATCTGTAATGGAAGGATATAACTGTGATGGATGATCATGTTTTGGGTATTTCTTCTTGATGAAGTCGCGCACTAACCTCATCTTGAAAGTAGTCCACCTCACTCCCGCAAACTTTAGAAAGTGCTTCTTCTTTTTCATCTCCTTAAATATTGAACTCTTTCTGAATAAATAATAAACATACATATATATTAACACATATTTTCATTAATAGATAATTTGTTATAAAAAGTTGATTATTGTATACCTGCAAATCCTCCCAAATCACATCCTTGAGGACACTCTCCACGTGTTTCCACTCGTTGATGTTAATATCTATATGTGACCGAACTAGAGAACCTAGGTAATTTTTGAAATTGGCAGCATATTTCCCGATGGGTTTATTTGTATCGTCCAATTCGATATGCTTTTGCTCTGACGACTGGTTTTTCATTTTATGCATGTTGTTGATCCTCTCGATATTCTTTTCTCAGACTCTTGTTCACACTGTGTGCTCGAAGAATCAGTCATGACTCTGTTACATTAGTTGATAAAATTCTTAAAACATTAGATAAAAAATATAAGACGCAAGGCGATAAAAGCTAACACATCACTCTACAACTACTGTGAAGACACCAAAAGCCTTAATCAGATTAATAAATACTTGGGTGATTCTAGTAGCTACAAACATCTAAGAAGCATATTTACAAGTTTTGTGAAGGTACTTAACACATAATATATAGTTCAAGAGGGTTAAAATGGCTTGTGAATATGATGTCCAAAATACGATGAAATTAATCGTCAAATAAATGTCATCAACCATAATCAATTATAAGTATATATGGGCTATACCTCGCAAAGTACGTTCACTAATCACCTTCATATCGGTGTGTGAATTAATCTTTCTTGTATTTTTCTAGAGCAACAACTAATTGTAATATGATAATTAAACCTGTACAAAAATAGGGCATGGATATTGGAAATAGATGGAATTTAGAGGTCCAGACTTTAACATATCCTTATTATGCTAAAAAGGTGATCAACCAAATCAACCAGTCTCAGTCATACCTAAAAGACTCAATAGGTCTGAATTGGCTATGGGAAGCAGAAAATGCGTGTGGTAAGAAATCTTAGTTCCAACACCAATTACCAACTTAGAGAATTTAACTTTCTACACATAAACATTACCCAAATATGTTAATTGAAGAACTGAACATTAAGTACTAAAACATACATTCATTTTCAATTTGTAGCAGGCGAGGGTGAAACCAGGCGATGGGGAATCCACGACAAACAACAGGCGATGGGAAATGAATTAGGGTTTCGGGGTTTCTTGCGCAATCTCTAACTGAGAGAACAAAAAGCCTAATTATCTCCTATCCCAAAATTTAATTCTAAAAATCTGGCAGATTCTTGGAGTGGGAAATCTGAAAATTTTGAACTGAATTTATTTTAAAAACCTATTTTCATGTGAATTGGGCAAAATTATATTTTAGAGGCTACGAACCACGGGTTTGAATCCCTCCTAGACCAAACCTCTAAATTTTTTAGAATATGCATCGGTTGTATAAAAAAAAACCGAAGCTCATAAGTATTATTGAACAATTATAATTGGTTGTTACGAATAACCGATGCCTATAATTATAAATAAAATTTTAAAAAATTAGCCCTCGTGGATGCCCCACCTTATTTCCCCCCCTGCATTCCCCTCTAATTGAAAACCTCTACAAAGTCTTGCACAGAAATGGGTCTTCCCCAAGAAATCTTGATGGACATATTCTTACGCCTCCCTACGAAATCGATAAGCAAGCTCAAGTCCTTATCAAAAACATGGTGCAACTTTCTCTCCACCTCACAATTCATCAAATCCTACCTAGCTCGAGAAACAACCCGCCAAGAATATCTCACTCTCATCACCCCATCTAATACCATACTCTCCATCGAAATCATAAAAGGCAACATTAGCACCATTTCAAGTGAGCTCGACTTTCCAGGTGTGTGCAGATTGGTTTTGGGTTCATGCGATGGATTATTATTGCTACTAAACCTAACTGGTGGGATGTTTTTGGTGAACCCCATTACTCTGGGGCATGTGGGACTACCTCGTCCACCTATGGTTAGGGGTGAGACTACCCATGTCGCATGTGGATACTGGTATGATAGTGCTAGAGATGATTATAAGATGGTTATAGTTTCTTTTTTTGATGTGGATTATAATGGGCCCTTCGTGCCTAACCGTTGCGATGGTGCATATGTGTACTCTGTGAAAACGGGTGTCTGGAAAAGTCTTAAGACCTTGCCTTATGGTAATTTAGTAATTTTCATCCCCTGCGGAATATTCTTTAACGGGGCTATCCATTGGCTGCATTATAAGATGAGTGAATTCGGAAATCTGGAGTTTGTAATCATTTCTTTAGATTTGGTTAACGAGGCATATTTCAAAATCACTCAACCTATTGGTGTCCATGTGGTTAGCGAGTTCTCAATGCACCTGTTGTTTGGGGGGATGTCTTTGTTTGGTGGATAGGGAAACTCATCATTTATTGTAATGGGATTTTATCTTGGTTCACGCCTTTGTGTTTTGTTGGAGATGAGAAGGAGGAAGTTGTCTTGATGGCTGGAGCTCATTTGATTGTTTATAATGTGAAAGATTGATCATTGAGTTTCTTGGTCTTCGATAATGGGGCTTATAATCAATTTCAAGACAAAGGTTACTTTATGGAGATTCTCGTTTCGCCTGCCTTTTGCGGTCGCCAAGGTAATTTTATTGGCAATGGAATTAAAACATAATTATATCTTTTGAATGACTTGTTTGTTCATATAAGTTTTTCTTTTACTATTACAAAGTTAAACTCTGATAAAACTTACGAATTTTGATTGAGTAATTACGAATTTTAGAACTTTAGGGCTAAAATCCTAAATCTTATAAATCTTAGGGGTCAATTTGAAAATTCCTAAAAGTATTTGTAGTAAAACTATCATATTTCACTGTAGAATTAAAATTTTGACAATTATTTGGAAATGGCGTGGAGGCAAACGTCGGAGTTAACTGTGGGAAGAGGAAAATGCAGTTGTGATGATGAAGTCGTTTGTAGAACATCATGGACTGACCTCAATCCCGGAAGGAGATATATAAGTTGTCCAAGATTTCGTGTAAGTCTTGGGTTTCTTTTCTATTTCAAAAATTAGGGCCTAGGTAATGATTTGGGGTTTTGGGGTTTGTATAAGATGTTAACATGGGGTCGATTGATTGTAGTTAAAATAAATGTTGTTGAGATTTTTGTGGGCCTGTCGTGCTTTTGCTTGTTTGCATTAATTTTGATTCGAGCAAATAATATTGTAGGATCCTGGAGGTTGCGAGTTTTTCAAATGGCTTGAGGTCCCAATGTTCCCAAGAGCTAGCCAAATTATTCCCGGACTTTTAAGACGAGCAAATAAATTTAAAGTTGAAGTTCAAGTGTTTGAGGCTAACATAAAAAGACTTGAATTAAATGTGAAAATGCATGAAACAAACCTGAAACCACTTGTAGATGAAAATTGTAAGCTTGAAGAATATGTGAAGAAGAAGCGAAATCGGGAACGTTGGTTGTGCACGGCGTTTTTGATTACTTGGTTTATTATCTGGATTAAGAACAGCTGAAAGTCTCTCTAGGGTGTATGTTGTTTTAGTGTTAGGACTGAATATGGGGTGTGTTGTATGCTGTTTATTATTTTGCTTTTCTAGGGTTCTAAATATATTGATGGGGGTAGTTTTGGAGGTCGGTTTTTTTCTTCGTTCTGTTGTCGTAGCTGCTTGTTGGCTTATGTGAAATTGACACTTTCTCTATCATGTATTTTCTTATAAGAATATTGAGGATTTTGCTTGCAAAAATTTAAAAGATTATCAGTGTTTTTATTAGGGAAACTTCCCATATACTGCTAAAACATAAGTCCTATCAACCATATAATCTATTAACTCTTTTTATTCCCAAATAAACCAAATTTTTCTCATTTCATCAAAAACTACATTTAAAATATCAAATTTACCCTCACACCTTAAAATCCTAATCAATATATAAAACTATTCTATATCTTACATTATTATTGTCCTCTTATATGACAAGATCTATATGATGATGATTATTACGGCCCACCCCATACAAGATTTTGTGACATGCTAGCAATTATGAATTATACAATGAAAACCTCGCTATAAATATTAAATAAGAGAAAATGCAATGAAATAGAAAGAGAGAGAGAGAGAAAAGGTTGCGAACCGGAAAATACGAAATCCAGATCTTTGGTTGGGCAAAGGGATAGACCCATTTTCAGGGTTAAGAAAATCCCAGAATATACTTGTCACTTTGTGTAGAGAAAAAACAAAAACAATTGTTCAAATTAACACAGTGGACATCATCAAAGTCCAACTTTCACAAAAGGTTCTAATAGAAACAATAATGTGTTTTTTTTTTGGGTTAGTTATAGCTGTTTTCACCCTTATTGACAAGACCCGCTTCCATCTGGCCCTAAAAGAATCTCCTCACCAATCATGATAGACTACACTGGTTTTCCAAATAAGTTAGCAATATTATAAAAAAGAAAAACAGAGTTAGTATCAATATTTTCACAAACCTTAATGCCACTCGATGTACTAAAACTGCTAATGTTCGTCCGTATAATAGTTCGCAATGATAGCTTTGCAGTGTAGTTGGTAATTCGAGTAGAGAAGTTTGCAATTGGTCCTATGATAGTCCACAATGATAGTTTTGCAGTGTAGTTCGTAATTGGAGCAGAGTAATTTGCAAATGTTCAGATAATATTTCGCAGTGTAGTTCTAAATTATTTTCCGTAGTTATATACATCTCAGTTTAGAAGTCTTAGTAGAGTTCGCAATTTGAACAAAGAAGTTTGCAAATTTAACAAATTAGTTCATAATTACTCATGTAATAGCATTTCATATATTTTTGTCATGTAGATGCTAATAGTAGTTGATACAGTAGTTACTAAATTCACAAATGACTATCACATGACTACACCAAGTAGTTTACAATACCCAAAACAATGATATATATCTCAATATAGAATTACAGGGTATGTCGCAATCATAACAAAGTAGTTTGTAATTTGACATAGTATTCAAGTAGTTCTAAATTGAGATAGTTGGTCATAATGAAACAGGATAATGCAAAATATACCAAAGCTTTTGAACTACAAGAGAATAAAATTGTAAAATGAATTAGATGCAACAGAATATATTATTTTGAAATGTCGCCAACAAAAACCCGTACATCAAGTGCGTTCATAATCAAAAAATTCCCCTTGGAATACCTTCATTTTTAGTGCATAAATAATACTAAACTACCAGTCGCTTTCGTTAAGGAAAAAGAAAACACTATATATTAGATTGGCGACATATCGTAGTTCTGAATTTTATTACAAACTAGGCTAACTATTGATTCAATGACTTCATCCTTGAACCTATTCATGACGTCATTGTCAAAGTCCACGGGAAATCCTTGGTTCAACACTACATGCTTCATGAAGTAGCATGTAAACATCGCACAGTCATTCCTGTAGAATTCACACAAATATTTTTATCATTGAGTAAAATGTAGTTTACCTATTTTTCAATAAAAAGTATTTCAACATTATAATTTTCTTTAATCCGTCCTTGCGAAGGCAACCCATTAATTGGGATAACAGGTAGTTGACATTGTTGCGTTGAGAGTTGGGGGTGTTCTTTTGCATTTTCTCCCAGGTACCTGACTAAAAAACCAATCGTTTAGTTTTAATTATATTTTAAGAGATAAAAAATTTGGAAAACTGTAACCACTGCACATGCCAACATTAATCTGATCACATAAATTCTAAAAGAAACAAATGATACCATTTAATGGCCAAAGGCTAATAAGAGAATTGTTGTCTGAATTTAAAATAGTTAAATTTTTTTGAAGAAGTTTAGAATTGAATTGACTAGTTTTGAATTTTTCAAGAGTAGTTTTGAAGTTGAATGGACTAGTTTTGGATTTTTGAAGAATAGTTTTAAATTTTTCACGAGTAGTTCTGAATTTTTTCATTAGTAGCCTCAAATCTCTCAAAAATACTTCGAAAAGAAATAAACTCAAGGGTACTTTTTGTAATCATCCCTACAATAAATTAGTGGTTCATTGGTCGTCAAAACTGAACAATGGGAAGATCAGTTCGGTCCAATATTGTCTCCATTACAGATTACACTTAAGATTTAAAAAAATAATAAATTATTGCAATATTTTCATTCACCACTTCTGATCTCCAGACCAAATGAGCTAGCAAAATGAATTATAATGTATTTACACTCAATTGGGCTACACTTGAAATTAATCTTTTTGGCTCGGCCAATTGGCCTCTAAACTACATCTTAGAACACATTAGTTGTACAAGCTTCAGCATAATTTACAATATTCTAAAAGACTACATTTCATTATATAATTTCTGGTTATCAAGATAAGAATATAAACATGTCCTTTACAGGCAATTAACTTACACACATCATTCTCAGTAACTCAAAAGAAATTTTCTACATTATGGCACATGATATGAATAATAAGCCCAATAATATAATTATTACGAAACTCGTATCTCCAAAAATCTGGAGTCAATGCAACATGCGCCAATTCAATCACCGTATTAGTATAATTCCAAACTACATAAACTACATAACACCTATAATCCCAAACTACATAAACTACATAACACCTATAACGAAACCAAAACTACATAACAACTATAATTCCAATCTACATAAACTACATAACTGCTACACTCCCGTTTAACATTTATAATTCCAAACTACATAAACAACATAACAACTATAATTCCAAACTACATAAACTATATAACAACTATAATTTCAAACTACATAAACTACATAACTATGAAACTACCATCTAACATTAATAATTCTAAACTACATAACACCTATAATTTAAAATTACGCAAAACTACATAACACCTATAATGAAACCATAACTATACAACAACTATAATTCCAAACTACATAAACTAATTCTATTGAAAAAAAAATCTATAAAACAAAGCAATAGTGTCCCAATTAAATAGAAACAATTACAAAGGATAGAAAAACATACAACAATAGTTATTTTGGGTTTTTAAATGATAGTTTTATATTTTACAAAATAGTGACACACTAATTTTTCCAAGAGTAGTTTTTTTATTTTGTATCAAATTTCAAAAGTGACAGAGTGTAGTATTCAACATAAACAACAATTTCATCAATTACAAACTGACATTTGTAAGCAAAATGACATTGAAGAGCATAATGACATTTGCTAATTATTCAAGCTACAAACCAAAACTACATAACAAAAAAAAAAACTATGTTTAATTCAATCGATGGATTCAGTTCTAGGAACAAATCTAAACTACTGATTCAGTTCTGAACTACTTATTCAATGGTAGTTTAATTCATTCGATGGATTCATTTCTAGCTTCCCCCAAAAGTAAATAGAAAACAATTACAAACTAATTAGAAAAAAAAGGCAATTTAGGAATAATTAAACAACTTACTTGGTACTATGATTCTTCTTTGCCATCCTCAAAATATTGTGAGGGTTATTTATAACTGACCATTTCAACAAAAATTTGAAGAGATTTTCCAATTATTTCTCTGTCCAGAATCGCTTCAAGAATCAATTCCAAATCCTTAGGGAATCAGTTTGGAATTCTGATTTCAAGTTCCCGAATCCACAGGGAGTAGTTGTTTGATTTGGACCGAAGCTTCAAAGGATGCGGTAGAATGTATAATGAAAATCAATGGGTTTATATGGGTTTGTTACGGAGGTTGAGGGATTCAATTTTGAGAGAGGGTTCACGAAAATCAGTTTGGAATTATCTTTCCAATTTTTGAATTGCAAGGGTTTGTTCGAGAGGGAGAAACAAGAAATTTTTAAATTGCTTTAATTATGGGTAATTGATAAGATAGAGAAAAATTATTAGATAATATTCAATTTCACTGGCGTGACATACGATTATCAATCACACAGAGTAATATTGTTTACATTAGGTAGCTTAGGATTTTTACAAAAGTTGAAATTTGGTAGGACTAGTAGAGAATATTTTTGGCTCTTTTGGACTAGTTGGAAATTTTCCCAATGATTTCGACATCTAGGCTTTGATTAACAATGGAAACATTAACTTGAGCTCATAAACTGTGCACAAGTAAAAAAGTAGTAGGTGGTTCATCTTTAAGAGCCCCTCCGAGTAGTGTTTCCTCCATTGATTGATCCTTAACAACACAAAAGGAACTGGGTTGTCTTCAGCAAATTGTAAGATACTAAAACAAGCAATAAGTTCTTAAGCTGAAAACTAAAGTATTAATGATAATACGGAATGACCAACATATGAGTAATGGACAAACATGTTCCATTTACCATGTTTTGATTGGGGTGCTTGTTTCTTGATATTCAGAAGTGGTATTGAGAAATCATGTTTGGGCACCAGAAGTGACAACCGATGTCAGAAGTGACATGATTTCGACACCAAAATCAGAAAACTAAATTTTATCAAAGAATACGGAAATAATATCGTGAGCAATTGGATTGTAGTTACATAAGTCAATGCCATTTCATTACATAAAAGATCTTACATAAGCTTGCCAAAACATAGTCAAAACACATCTAATTTCCCATTACATGTAACATGCCAAAGATAAACACAAACATAAAAACTACAGTATTCTTAAATAACAACTTGTTATATCCACAACGCAAAAACTAAAGATAGGACATTCTGAAGTTGAAGGAGGAAGGTCGAGTCGAGTGGAAAACATAAGTCTTCAATCATCTCCTAGTAGCTAGTAAGGACATGGCGACCATCAGATGCCCAGCTTGATACATCAACAACCCAATGTTGATCTCTCGGCCCTAGAATTGTAGCCTTCTTCTGATGACCATTACCTCCTAGAACCACATGCTCAGTCCAGAAGTCCTTTGGAATAGCTTATAAAAAGCTCGTATGATTAGAAGCTGCTAACGTCATATCAATAATTGGTGGAAATTGCATTAGTTGTAGATAATTTAGAATATATTTAACTTACAATTCGTCCACGATCAAGAAGAGTCTTTGATATTTTTACTTTGAAAGAAGGTTCATTATTTAAGAACTCGTTAGGATCTTTCGCACCACAAAAGTCATGGCTTGTAACACCTTTGCCATCAAAGATTGTTACATAAAAAATATAAAGCTCATTATTAATGAAGACAACAGAAAAATCTTTTCCGATTTTGTTGTCATCAACAAAATTAAACCACTCGCCTGTAAACATGGCCTACAATAAACAAACAAAAAAAAAAACAAAAAAAGAACAGTGTATAATGCAAACAACACCAATAGAATAAGGATTCACAATTGCATAAATATTTGATATAGAAGAAAAACTCTCAGTCATATCCAGTTTGCATAAACTAAAACAACACATCAAGAATGACATTATTATTCACACAAAGAATTATATAATTCATAATCATTAATTCTCAGTCTACTTTTTCTTTATAATAATAGTAACACCACTTTGAACACAAATAACACAAATCGAATAAGGGTTCTTAACAAGCAAAATTGTTCATCAACAAACTTGAATTATATATGGAGAGAACAAACCTCATCATCGTCTTCACCAAGAAACTCGACAGTCACATCCCAAGTATGCCCAATGGGATAACGCAAAGTAAAATTGTTACTTTCAAGATCTGCAAGGAATCTCACAATTTTCTTCCGGATATGCTGCAATCGTGTCGATAAGGCTTATTCAGAATTACAAAAAATAATGATACAAACAAATAATAATCAAAAAATGTATAGCAGAAGAGAAAAAGAAAAATATGGATGAATAAAATCACATATACCATAAAACGTGAACTGGGCATGAGGATGGTCTTTGTGAATGCTAAAATTAGAGTCATTCTTAGTCTGGGAGAGAAGCTACAAATCTGGGTGAGAAGATAATTTTCTATGTTGCAAGGTCGGGAGACTTTTCAAGGTCAATATTTTTTGTTTTTGTTATTTCCAACTTTATTTTTTTATCGTATAAACTAGGGTTAAGCATTGGTTATTGAACAAGAGCCGATGCATATTCGTCCACTGGTAAGAAAATCGCGGGAAAATATCTAACCAAAGCATTTATTTGGCCGATAAAGGTACTGGGTTCGAATTCCGTGCTGTGATAATATTCTATGCATCGGTTGTCTATATACCAACTGATGCTATTAACATATTCTGGCAGGAAAAATCAACAAGAAAGCATCTTATTATTTAGGCAGAGGTTTGAATATTACACATTATGGTATTTCTGTTGTTCAATCCTCTGAAGCTCACATGTCTCATTCATTCATACTCAAAAGTCTTCTCCATGTGCCTCATATATAACCAAGAATTTAATTGAAGTGTTAGTCAAATTTTACTTCGATAATTTTTCTTTGAGTTTCATCATAATATTTGTCTTATGAAGGATCAAGCAACAGGAGTGGTGTTACTTCAAGGGACTGTTAAAAATGGCCTATACTGATTCAATATTGTTAACTCCAATACAGAAGCATAGTTGGCATTTCTCTTGGCTATATCAATTCTCACAAAGGCTATAAAGTTCTCTTGCCAAACAACAAACTTCTCATTACCAGACACCATCTTTGATGAAAATACCTTTCCTTTCTACAAGAAATCTCATAATAGTGACAATGCATCTAACTCACCTATCCTTACCCCCTTCTCAATACCATTATTGTTTATATTTACACATGATATGATTACAAAAACACATGTGGGTATTTTGGCTTCCAATAAAACTATATTTAACTTACTAAATAACAATTACACCCTTCAGCTATTCCGAAGACCATAATTTAATTGTATATTAATGAAAAATGCCTTTACCAACAAATACATGCCATTATAGTGCTTTCATAACAAGCATGTTGCTAAACACTTCCAAATTCACCAAATCAAATAGCTATATGGAAAAAGAACCAAGCTGTAGGGAAAACAGAAAATTTTCCATAAAATGATAATACGAACAATTTACGCAATGCTTTTCATCACAAGCATTTTGGTGAAGGAACTAAATTCACCAACACAAAGGGAGCTCAAACAATAACAAAACCAAACTGAAACAACTATGGTATTTCTTTTTACACAAAAAAAAAAAAAAAAAAAACAAAAAAAAAATCCTCTGAAAATGAGCAACCACCATGGAGATGAAGCACAATGATGAGTCGATTCCTAAACCCATGTCAAAGATGGTTCCAAGCAAAGGATATCTGTTTAGAATTGAAAGAAAAATGTGTCATGTGTAGCTGCTATAATTTATTGTGACTGAGGTGTGTTTGGAGAAAAAAAAAAATCTTATGTTTGTGAAATAATATTCTTGATTTTCAATCCACTCTCCTTCTCCATGACCAGAACGAATATAACCATCTCCTAATGTTATTGGAGGTTCATTAATACCAATGTAAAATGGTGGGGTTTCATCGAAGTAGTCGTACTCATCTTCATCTACGACATCGCTAACACCAACAATACTCCTTTTGCTGGGGAGGAACAGAGACCACCTAGAATCGGCAAGATCAGAAACATAAAAGACTTGTTTTACTTGTGATGCAAGTATAGATGGATCATCCAGATAACCCAATCGACTAAAATTAACTGAAGTGGATCCCAAATCATCTACCCTCACACCCCGTCCATTGTCGACCCAACTACATTGAAAAAGAGGAATCTTGAACAATTTATACTAAAGTTCCCAAATGTCCTCAATAACCCCATAGAACAACATAGATGCACCCACTGGTCCTTTACCTTTCGCACTCGAATAATCGCTCATTAATTCAACTATTGAGACACCACTATTATGCTGTACACTTTTATCATCCTGACGTTTCGTGTAAAATGTATACCCATTGATCATAATCTTCATAACACCTCACATGTGAAGCAGGGCCATATGCTAACCACTTGACTGTTTCAGTGATAGTATTAGGATGCCTAGATAACTCTTGCAATACTGTCTCTTTGAACCATTTATGAAATGTGCAATTATGTTCCCTCGTCACCCACATTTCATCTTCTGAAGGGTCCAGTTATTTTAAAATGGACATGTGCCGGTCGAGGTATGGATTGACCTCATAAACGTGTTGCAATATGAGTTTGTGTGCCTGGATGGGCATTTCAGAATTTGCAAAAAATGCTTTCAGCCTAATAGTACCTTTTCATGCGAGCCATCCCCCATGGCGAGATTTTGGAATGCCAATAGTTTCGAAATTTTCTAAGTAATACGTACAAAACTCAATAACCTCCTCGGCAACATAACCTTCAATGATACTCCCTCCAGGCCAAGAACGATTCCTCACAAATAATTTTAATATACCCATGTATCTTTCAAATGGGTACATTTAGCTCAAGAAAATTGACCCACATAACTTAACTTCTCGAACTAAGTGGACGGTTAAGTGCACCATAATGTCAAAAAATGATGGAGGAAAAAAATTTCAAACTCGCATAAAGTTTTAAAAACGTCGGCCTGCAAATTATCTAATTTCTTTGGATCAATAACTTTACTAGAAATTGCGTTGAAGAAAAGACAAAGCTTTGTTATGGTATGCCTCACATCTCTTGGTAATGAGCCTCGAATAGAAACTGGTAATATGTGCTGCATTAAGGTATGACAATCATGAGATTTCATACCAACCAATTTCAGGTCCTTCATCGAAACGAGCTTTTTAATATTCGAAGAATAACTAGAAGGAACCTTGATTTTATTCAAACACTCACAAAAACTAATTTTATAGCGCGCAATGGCTTTATTTGATTCTGATAGGAGCTCGCTTCTTCAAGCTCCGCCCAACCTACATAAGGTGTTGCTCACTTTCTCTATTTAGACGTGGTATAACAAGCTGGAGGTGGGTAAGTTCGCTTGTCAGTTATTTTCGGTGCTAACTTCTCCTGTATCCCTATTTCCACCAAGTCTTATGTAGACTTAATACCACCTTTTGTCTTACCCGGAATGTTTAATAATATTCCAATAACACTGTCACAACCATTATTTTCAACATGCATCACATCTATACAATGTCTAACCAACAAATGTTCCCAGTATGGTAGACCCCAAAACATGGATTTCTTCTTTCAACCACCCGTTGAGAAAATTTTAGAAAGTTTGATAAACTCAACATCAATATATTTCACACGATCATAAATTGCACGTCCGGATAATGGCGATCTAGCAACTCAGTCTAGAGTTTTCCCATTGAAAATCTTCTCTTTTTTTCTATGAAGATGCTGACTTGGGAGAAAGGCCCGGGTATCCATGAACACATTTCTTCTACCATTTTTCAGCCAAATACCACTTGTCTCATCTTCACAAATGAGGCATGCCTTAGCTCCTTTATTTGCATAACCTGACAAGTTACCATAGGCTGGAAAATCGTTCATCGTGCAAAATATCATGGCTCGTAAGGTGAGATTTGTTTGAGTATAAGCATCAAAGGCCGTCACACCCTCATTCTATGATTTTTTCAAATCTTCAATAAGAGGTGCCAAGTAAACATCTATGTCATTCCCTGGTTTTTTAGTTCCGGATATCAACAAAGACAACATGATGTACTTGCGCTTCATGCATAGCCAAAGAGGAAGATTATAAATCACTAACATGTTGATGGTCGATATTGTCCAGAAGACTAGCACCGAACTAAGCCGATCACACCCTACCGAGCTGGAGCACGTGGCGCGCCAGACCTGTTGAGCACCACTGCACGGTATTGTCGGGCGCAGGCTTGCCGAGTTGGAGTGCAGGGCACGAGATCTGCCGAGCACCGCTGTGCAATGTCGCCGGGCACATGTCTGCCGAGTTGGAGCACGCGGCACGTCAGACCTGCCAAGCACATCTGTGCAGTATCACCGAGCACATCCGCGCAGTATCTCCGAGCACATACCTGGCGAGCTGAGGAAAGCAACGCATCGAACTGCCGAGCGTGTCCACGACATGTCGCCGAGCGCACACCTGCCGAGATGGAGCGTGAGGTGTTCCAAATCTGTCGAGAGCTTCCACACCAGGTCGTCGGGCATACACCGACCGAGATGGAGTGCGCGGTGAGCCAGATCTGTCGTGTGCACCTGCGCCAGGTCGCCGGACACACACCGGCCTAGCTAGAGAATGCATCGCGTCAGATCTGTTGTGCGCACCTGATGAGCTGGAGCATGCAGTGCACCAGAGCTTACGAGCGCATCTACGTCAGGTCACTGGGCACACACCCGCCGAGCTAGAGCATGTGTCACACTAGAGTTGTCGAGTGCATCCGCGTCAGGTCGCCAGGCACACATCTGCTGAGCAGGGACGCCGAGCAGGACACTGTCGAGCTAGGCCTCGCTAAGCAGACCAAGGCAGTCGACCAAGACCTGTTGGCTGACGCCGAGTGGAGTGTTGACCAGGGTCGCCGAGCAGGACCTTACTAAGCAGGATCGTCGAGCAGGGCCTTGCCGAGAAGACTAGCGCAGTCCGCCCAGTCTTGCCAGGCCGACGCCGAGCAGAGTGCTAAGAAGGATCGTCGAGAAGGGCTCTGCCGAGAACACCAGCGCAGTCCGCGAGTCTTGACAGGTCGACACCGAGTAGGAAGTGCCAGACAGAAAATGCCAAGCAGGATTTGCCCTCCCGACACGTGCATGGCATGATCAGTTCGCTTTCGGTCAATTGTCGAGCTGAAAATGCCAAAATGAAGTATTGGATTGATGACTCTGGATCCGTTCGGTGGGTAAAAAAGCTGAGGTCGGATTAAGTTGGTGGAATATAAAAGAGGTCAGATTCGAGGCGGTGGACACGAGAGCAGAAGATTTGGAGAACCAATAGGAAGGCAACAAGTGTCCAATTAGGGTTTCAATGAAAAACTATAAATAGCATCTCCAAGAGAGACATAAGGATCCCTAGTTTTTTAGAGAGAGAAACATAGAGAGTTTTACAGAGAGAAAGATTGTATCAGAAATCAAGCATCTGTAAATGGGTCCGGCCAAGGCCGATCGGATCTGATTTTTGGGAATAAAAGTTAAGAACTTCTTCCTACTCGTTTTCTGCTATTTGATTGCTGCTCTTTTGCTATTTTCTGGTTTTATATTGGTTGTATTACTCTTAACATAAACAAAATGGCGCTAGAGGAAGGTTTCTTGTGATCTGAAGTCCTACTTGCTCAGTCAGCCTTTCGATTTCTATTTTTCTATCTTCTGTCCAATTTTCACGTTTTCGTGAGGAGCTGAACCTCAGCCCTTCACTACGCTTAAGTTTTGTGGAGAAAACAGAAGAGTTTCTGTTCAACCTACCCTTAATCATGAGCCTTTTAGAGAGTTCAAGGAGAAATCCCGGAAAGGAGCACTAGGACAAGACTGTGCAATCGGACCCAAATGAGCTTGACCCGAAACAGGTACGGTCATTCATGTAGCACCCTGCCTTTGCTAAGGAATTTTAAGAGATGATGAAGAAGGCGGAAAAGTCGATTTTGACACCCCTGTCTATCTAGATCCTCTCTGAACCACTAGAGTGGAAGCCGAAAATCCCTCCAATCGCTCTGTACAAGGGAAACAGTGACCCTGACTCACATCTAAGCCATTACCAGAACTATATGGAAATGCTCAGATCATCCGACATGTATAAGTTCTAAATGTTCTCCATGATGCTTGATGAGGCCCCATTGAGATGGTATCGATCACTGCCATGACACTCAATCTGCTCATGGCCACAGTTGAGATCTTCATTCCGAGGACACTTCATGGTCTCCAAGGCCTCAGTTATGCCAAAAAGAGCCTCGCCACCATCGTGCAGCAGCCGAATGAATCACTAAAGATTTACATAACTCGATTCCCGAATCAAGTTTCAGAGTCTCAGCATTGCGGTGATGAAGCTCTAATCATTTTAGATCAGAATGGGTTATCTGACAATTCATTCTTCAAATGGATCAATAACCAACATGACTCTCAAACGTTCCAGGAGTTTCTTGCATTGGCCGCATCCCAGATTGCAGCCGAGTAGATTATGGTCGCCCCGATCATTTCATTCCCACAGAATCACAAGTCTACTCGACAAAGTTACAAGAACTCGAGTTCTCAAGTGACCATGAAGAAACTCTTGCAAGAAAAGCATACTGACCTCCTTGCTGAGTATAATGAGGTCTACTCAATGGCAACTGCTACAATTTTCAAACAAAGCAACGATCTGGACAATCTTCCCCCGGCCCAGCCAATTAAGAAAGATCATTCTCTGCTTGACAAAAAGAGATTTTGCAGATACCATGGATCGATTAGGCACAACATAGAGGAGTGCCATGATTTGGTCCCCGCTCTGATCAAGGTCTTTGATGACAGAAATTTGCTGCCCTTCTCTAAAAACCACCAAGCTCGACAGGAAAGAAGAGTCAATAATCAGCCACCCCCACCCCCAACAGCCGGAGATGGAGCACCAAGGGAAATACTGACCTTCGTTAACGCTAGCCGAGTAGAGGAGGAAATATCAAATAGGAAAAGGAAGACCTTGATCAGGGAGCAAGGAACTCGATCCAGAAGATAAAAGTCATGAGATCTGACATCTTTATTTTTGACGGCCAGCCTGAGGAAGAGTACTAGTTTGTGTTATCCTTTACTTTTCATGAATCAGACACAGCCCCACTGGATCATCCCTACTCTGATGCTCTCGTTATCATCTTGTCTATTCTGGGGATCCGAACACATCGAGTCCTTGTAGATCCCGACGCATATGCGAGTATAATTTATCTGTCGGCCTTTCGAAGAATGAGGGTACCCAAATAGTACATCGAGCCATGCGATGATAGAATCAGAGGGATAAGCGGCAATTATGTGCAGGCTCTATTTTAGGTAAAACTATTCGTCGAGTTCGGCACGAGCGAAGAGAAGAGAACCATTCTCACAATGGAGCAATGCCAGTTTATCACTACTCAATTAATTTCCCAGGTGCCCTCAGAGAATGTGAACACCGAGGCAATCAAGTCGCTGCTCGAGAATGCAGTTGGTCGATCAGGCTAAGACAGATAAACATGATCGAGTAGATGAAAAAGAGCGAAGAGCTGATTGAGAAAGAAAGTGAACAACTGGTGAAGGGTCTTAACGGTGATGAGCCCAACAACATGATTTCCGAAGAAAGAACACACAATTTGATAGAAGAACTGAAGGATACTAACGACAAAAGGGAGAAACGGACATGCTAATCTCAGAAAAACTAGTTGAGTTAATAGAAGATGAGATAAAAAGGGGGTTAAGCTCCGTTCAGGATGCTAACAAGAATGTCGAGCTCGGCCAAGCCGAACTGAACAGAGAAGAGATTGAGAAAGAACTCTCGGGGCAACAATGCCGAACAGGAATGACCGAGCTCAACAAATCCAAATAGAACAAAGAACAGGAAAAACGAACCGGAAAATCCGAGCTCAAGCTGGCCAAGCAGGAAGAACCAATGTGGGAGCCAAAAGACATTGTCTACCGAGCAGATAATGCCGAGCTGAGATTCGGGGAGGATGAGCTAGATCCCCATAAGCTGAGTTTGAAGAGAAAGGCTGCTCATGTGGAGCCGGTTGAAGAACTGGATTGGATATCGATTGATGAGCTCGATCTGAGTAAACCACTCCGAGTCGGCCATGATCTTAAAGAGCCCATCAGGTCTGAGCTAATAATTTTCTTGAAGGAAAACCAGGACGTCTTCGCTTTTACACACGTTGACATGCAGGGGATCGACCCAGAACAAGCTTGTCACCGACTCAACATTGACAAGAATACCAGGTCGGTTATACAGAAGAGGAGGAAAATTAGCCCAGACTGGTACGAGGCACTGAATCTAGAAGTGATAAAGCTGCTCGACAACAAATTCGTCCGAGAGGTCAAATACCCAGTTTGGGTATCTAACCCTGTGCTTGTCAAGAAACAAACGGGCCAGTGGCGGCTATGCATCGATTTCTCAGACCCTAACAAAGATTGCCCTAAGGATAGGTATCCGCTTCCTCACATTGACTACATGGTGGACGCAACTGCTGGACATGAGTTGATGAGCTTCATGGACGCCTACTCTGGCTACATCGAAATCCCGATGCACCTGGATGACCAAGAACACACATCATTCTACTCGGCAAGAGGACTCTACTGTTACACTATGATGCCATTCAACTTGAAAAATGCTGGGGCTACCTATCAGCGCCTTGTGAATAAAATGTTTTCTAGTGTGTTAGGCAAAACAATGGAAGTCTATGTTGACGAAATGCTTGTTAAATCCTTTTACTCATCTCACCATGTTGACGATCTCAATAAAATGTTTTCAGTTTTGTGCGTTTACCGTATGATGTTGAACCCAAAGAAAAGCTCCTTTGGAGTTAGCTCAGGAAAATTATTAGGTAATATGGTAAGCCAAAGGGGCATTCAAGCAAACCCTGATAAAATTCAGGCTATAACTGAATTACAACTTCCCAGAAGTATAAAGCAAGTGCAGAGCTTAACCGGCAAAATGGCTGCTCTGAATCGCCTCATATCTAGATCAACGGACAAGTGCAAACCCTTCTTTGAAGAAATCAAGAAGAATAAAACCTTCAAATGGACTGAAGAATGTTAGACAACTTTTGAAGAGCTGAAGAAGGGCATGGAAAGTGTGTCGACCTTGCAAAACCCAGTAAAGGAGGAGTCGTTGTACCTCTACTTAGCTATCTCAATGGCGGCAGTCAGCTTGGCACTCATCCGATCTGACGAGCACGGACATCACCCAGTATACTACACGAGCCACGCTATGCATGATGCCGAGCTAAGGTACTCAGCCATGGAAAATCTAGTTTACGCCCTCGTCACGTCCTCACGAAAGTTACATCCATACTTCTTAGAACACAAAATAATTGTGCTGACGAGCTTCCCTCTAAAGCAGATCATGCACCATCCTGACACATCAAGCATATCATGCACCGTCCTGATTGAGGCCGACCTTAATCACAAAAATCCCAGAACAACAACTTAAATCACTAAGAGAAGTATTGAAAGTTATGATCTCACAAAAGTAAAGAAAAATATTAAGGCAAAGAGCCACTCAAAAATAAAAACAGAACTCAATAAATGTCGAGCTGACAATGAAAGCCACAAAGCACAAAAATGAACGCAATCGGCTCTAAAGTGCCGAGCTCAAAAAACATGAAGTTCAAATTGAGCCGGCACACAAAAAAGATTAAGTCTTAGAAAAGTTCTGAGCTCAAAACATGAAGTTCAAATTTAGCCGGCACACCAAAAAGAGCAAGTTCTAGAAAAGTTCTAAGCTCAAAGTGCTGAGTTGAAAACATAAAGTTCAAATTGGTCCGACATAACAAAAAGAGCAAGTTTTAGAAAAATTCTGAGCTCAAAGTGCCGAGCTCAAAACATGAAGTTCGAACTGAGCCGACACACTAAAAAGAGCAATTTTTAGAAAAATCCCGAGCAGAAAGTGTCGAGCTCAAAATGACGAGCTCAGATATATATAAAAAAAGGCAATATATGTATATATTTAAGTTGTCAAGCAGAAAACACAATAAGAGAAGCTACTCAGAAATAGAGTAAAGATAAAATTTATTAAAGGAAAAGCTAGCCGACCAAGACAAGCCGATCAGAACTTATTCAAATCATAGAAGTCCAAGTACAACAAGATCGACCGCCCAAAAGTTACGCATCGATAACAAGGAAAAACAACCAAATTAGAAAAACATAATACTAATCGCCACCATCCTCATCATCATCCCCCTGCTCATCATCATCAGCATCCATGTCATCCTCGCCGGCCCCCAGGCCATACTCCACCATCTTCTCAGCAATATGCTTCTCAAAGTTAGGAATGGAGGCCCCATTCTTCCGCATTTGGAGGGCTTCCTCCATGGTGGAAAAGTAGGATGCACTCATCATCGGCCCGATGGTCTCGGTCTTGTACTCCTCAACACCAACAACTCTCCCCTCCTCGACACCAATGGCTTTCCCCTAGTCGAATGCCTTCTCTACCTCTTGGGAGCGAGCACTAACCAAGTTGGCATGACGCTGAACCAGCTCAGCATGCTAGATCTTTAAGTCTTCCAGGTCGGACAAGGTTCGCTGAGTCGCACGCTGCCTTGGTGGACTACTCCGCCTTCCTGGCCCTGGAAATCCAAGAATCACGATCAAGGATGAGATTGGTGCACTGATCATGAGTCTCTTGAAGAGCAGCAAGGTCTTGTTGAAGCCAAGTGTGATCCCTTCGAAGTTCTGGTCCAAGAACTTGGCCGCTCGGTCGAGTGCACAAAGAGACATGGTTCTGTCAAAGTAAGGGTAATACACTGCAAATAAATAATGCGAAGCTAAGTAGAAATACAAATGAAACAAACCGAAACCCAAACACTGACTTAACCGAGAAGCCCGTCCGAGAAGAAGCTGCCGAGATCGACCTGGCAGCATCTGCCAACGCGAGCGTCGACGCTGAGGCGACGGGCAGCCCGGCTGAGAAGAAGCTACCGAGCTGCCTAGCTCTGCCTGGAAACATCTATCAACGCGAGCACCGATGCCGAGAGAATAGGAGTTGCTCGGCCAAACAGAAAATGCTGAACAGAGAGTCTAACATCGTGAACGAGAAATACCAACTAAAAGAAAAAAAAGAAGAAAATTCAAATGCCAAGTTCACAAAGGAATGAAAGACCCACACTCAATCGAGGGCAGGGAAATGAACAAAATTCAACTCACCGGGAATAGTGGGTCCGAGCTAAGAACGAAGAGGAGAATCCCTGAGACCAGCCATCCGAATTTTGGCCTTGATTAGAAATCTCTTGTAATGTCTCGGCCTCGGGTCAGAATCCGAAATATATTATAGGTGAGCAAAAAACTCCTTGTCAGGAATTGTTGAACAATGGCAATTTGAAAACAATAATAAACAATAAGGATTAGATCGAAATAAGAAGAAAGGTGATAACGTCATACTAACCGAACTTCTTAAAAGAATAAGGGGGAGAATAAAGTTAGTCGTCGGGGTTCTTCATTTGCTAGTCCCCCCTGACATAAAACAGATGGGGTTTTCAGTAATGGAGAGTGTCGGGGAGCCCGGTCATGAGATTTTTGAAGTTTCCATATCGAACCAAGTTATAGTAAAAACCAGAATCTCTCGCGCCCGTAGCTTTGAAAAGATAGAGCCACCGAAGTTCTTCAAAGGTGGGAGTCGGCCAGTCGTTAAGGTTGAAAAGCACAAATAAACCCATAATCTGAGCTATGGCCAATGGGTGGAGCTAGAAAATAGGCAGCCCTATGTCATTCAAAATATCCGTCAAAGGCCGGGGGAGCAGGAATGAAATACCGAAGTGCAGGCTATCCATAAACATGGTATTACAGGAGGTCCTTTTTTATATAGAAGCACACTGTCATCATTGTCGGTTCTTTTATAGTGTGATTCCCTGCATTTTGGCAACCTTCGGAAATCCTTGGATTCATTCCGATACAATATGCAATCATTTGGACATGCATGTATCCTTTTGATCTCCGGACCCGACGGACACAACATTTGCTTCGCCTCGTAAGTTGAAGTGGGAAGATCTTTATCATCAGGAAACACATCTTTTAGAAGCTCAAGTAACCCCGTGAAACTCGTATCACTCCATCCACTCTTTGTCTTTTGATTATATAGATTAAGCGTGAAAGACAACTTTGTAAATTTGGTACATTTAGGGTACAACGACATTCCAGCAACAACGGATAATCTTTCAAATGCAAGAACATTATGAATATCACCTCCTATATCATACAATATTTCATCTACTCGATCACTGTTTACATCCTCGCCGTTCTCTGTATTACTATCACTAGTATCATACGTGGACGTAGCAGTCGAGTGAGCTGTATTACCATTCAGAGGTAAAGTTTGACCATGCCATATCCATTGTGAATAAACATCTTTAAAATCACGACGTATCAAATGGCTCTTCACTTGGTTTGTACTTTGAAATTGTCTCAGATTTTTGCAATCAACACAAGGATACACAATCGTTTCCCAATCAGACTTAGTTTTATTCTCCAAAGAAAATTTCAAAATACTTTCAACCCCTTGAATATATTCAAGTGTATTGCATCTACCATACATCCAACTTCGATCCATTACGTACCGCTACACAATTGAATTAAAAACTCAATAAAAAACTAACAAAGAAACAAAAAATAGTTTACCAAAAAACTCTATATATATGCATGTAATTTTGTTCATATTATTTTTTTCTTGTTAATTACTATTTCTTTTATTATTCTCTTTTCTGGACCTAATATATATAGTGTTAGCTATGTTCATATTATATTATAATTAACATTGGGATAATAATTTCAACTTATTATAATTATTATTTTTATTATTATGTTAAACAAACCAAAGTCGACAATCGAAAGACAAGTATGGCCCCAATATTCACCATTCATCCAATATTTTAACTTATTTTTTAAGTATTGTTTGCATCATCATAACCTGCATTATTCAGCAGGTCTCGTTAACAATAAGATTTAGATATGGCCATGAAGGTGTGAGTTTTGTAAACTTTCATATTGAAATGCCTTAGGATGTACTATTTTAGTTGAACACTCTATATTTATGTGCATCAGTAAAGTGAAATCAAATGATAATTACATTACTCTGTTATTAGTCTACATTTGCTTACTTGATGTTTTATAAGGCGATTCACTTTTAAAATAAAAGAGAAAAATGTATGAGTTAACTAAACTTTTTTATAATTTTTATTCCTTACAGTTCAAAACAAACCTAACTTCTATTTATTCATTACTATTAATCAGCACACAGTAATTAATTAAAAAATTGCACATGGTAATTGAAAATAGTGATTTTTATTCCAATTAGCAAAAATCTAAAAAGTTACAAATGCCAAAAAAAATACAAATGCAGGAAAGAAATCAAGCGTCGGCAGCCTTCCTCTTCGTCCCCGCCTGAGCACGACCCATATCATCATCATCAAACCGTGCACCAAGCTTGGTGATGAGAACGGATTCGAGCTTGGAGATGGAGAGAACCACCTCACCCCCAATGACCATTTATATTTCTCAAGATGTGGGTGAGTTCTTCTAATTGACCGGCTCGTTCCGCATGTTTGCGGAACGTTCTTCCTGCTATTGCTTCATCAGCGCGACAATTTATTTTTCTTGAGTTTCTAATAACTTGCGAAGTGGTCCTGAAATCGTGTTGCTAACCATTATTTATGATGGAAATGAAATCTCTATTTATCAAAAAAGGTGCAGTTTAGTTATGAAGATTAATATTTTCCACAAACAGTGGGTATTTATACAAGTTTAGTGCACCTCTTTGAATTCTCAATGCCTTTTCAATTTCCCGATGCATCGATGCCTTTTCAATTTCCAATGTGTGATCAACACAACCGCTTGGAATTCTAGATTAATAATAAAATGCTGCTTCACGCATTTTCATATATATCCAGAAAAGTTATATGTAAAATAATAAAAACAAGAAATAAATACATACCTTGAATAGATCAATTTACAAAGGGACAGTGCACAAATATGCTGCATAAAGAGGCAAAAAGAAGCTGCTAGGTTTTCGTGGATATTTAAAAAACTCAATTGCAAATTCAATAGCAAAGTTGAAAGGAATTTTGGTAGAACAATGGAATAGGATTTGAATTTCTGTTCATCAATTATAAATTTGAAGATTCAATTTAGAATTTTGAGTTTTTCTTCACCAATTTTAAAAATGCCCGCATTTTAGAGAAGACATCAACTCACAATATGAATCGGTTGTTCTGAGAGAGACCGATGCATATTGTATGATCCCAAAAGTATTCGCATCGGTTGTTTCACCAAAACTGATGCTATTATTATCAATCCCGATTTTAATTTATTATATGCATCGGTATCAGACAAAAACCGATTGATTAGGTTTTGAAATTTTACACAAAAGTTTTAATTCACTTTTGTCCCATGATGCGTGTGTAACTTTAATTTACATAGGCATCAGTACTAGCTAAGAAATGATGCTCGTATTTGGTTATAGGCATCAGTTGTTTGACCACAACCGATGCCTATATCTTTTAAAGAAATTTGGGTTTTTTTTTATTATTATAAGCATCAGTTGTTTCGACCAAAACCGATGCTACTTATTTTTTCCGAGCTATATAGGCATCGGTTTTTTTGTAAAACTGATGCCGATAACTTTAATTTATTACGAAAAAAAACCCCGCGTGACTTTAGGCAACTTTTCTTTTGTAGAGCCGATGCTCGTATTTGGTTATAGGTATCGATTGTTCGACAACAACCGATGCCTATTTATTTAAATGAAATTTTTTTATATTTTTTTATTATTATAAACATCGGTTGTTTCGACCATAACCGATGCTAATAATTTTTCCCTGATTATATAGGCATTGGTTGTTATGAAAAACCGATACCTATAACTTTTATTTATTACAAAAAAAAAAAAAAACACCAAGCATTTTTAGGCATCAGTTCTTCTGTAGAACCGATGCTCGTATTTGGTTATAGGCATCGGTTGTTCGACAACAATCCATGCTTATTTATTTAAATGATTTTTTTTTAGATTTTTTATTATTATAAGCGTCGGTTATTTTGAACAAACCGATGCTGATAATTTTTCCCGAAATATATAGGCATTGGTTGTTACGAAAAACCGATGCCTATAACTTTTATTTATTACAAAAAAAAACCCGCGGATTCTTAGGCATCGGTTCTTCTTTAGAACTGATGGTCGTATTTGTTTATAGGCATTTGTTGTTTGAAACAACCGATGTCTATTTATTGAAATCTAGTAAATTTTTTTATTTTTTTAAGCATCGGTTGTTTTGAACAAACCGATGCTAATAATTTTTCCCGGACTTTATAGGCATCGGTTGTTTTGGAAACCGATGCCTATAACTTTTATTTATTTAAAAAAAAACCCGCGCGACGATAGGCATAGGTTCCTCAAGAAAAACCGATGCTTATAATTTTTTTTTTAATTATAAAAAGACCCCGTGCGATATTAGGCATCGATTGTTTACAACAACTGATGTCTATAACCATGTTCCGATGGCATTTTTTTGTAGTATTGAAGTTCGGTCATATGCATGCACCGAATTGAGTTTGAAGAAGGAGCCGAGCCGGTGAGAAACAGGCAAAGGCGTCCGAACTCTAGACTTATGGAGGTAGTCAAGAAAGAAATTTTCAAACTCATTAACGAGGGAATTACCTACCCCGTGGCGGATAGTGAATGGTTTAGCCCAGTACATATGGTTTCAAAGAAAGGAGGCATTACAATCGTGGAAATTGACAAGGGAGAGGTCATTCCGACGTGCCTGACCGGTGGTGGCGCATGTGCATCGATTATAGGAAACTCAATGCCTCGACAAGGAAGGACCATTTTCCACCACCTTTCAATGACCAGTTGCTCGACAAGCTAGCAGGACACGAATACTACTGCTTCTTGGATGGCTTCTCCAGCTATTAACGAATAGAGATAGCTCCGGAGGATTAGAAGAAGACAACATTCACGTGCCCATTCGACACGTATGCCTACCAGAGGATGCCGTTCGGATTATGCAACGTCCCAGCGACTTTTCAGAGGTCACTAGTGCAGAAACTGCATATCCAGAAGGGTAATTCTGCCTATCCAGAACGCCTTCTGTGCCTTCTGTAGTGACATAGTTCTTGAAAGTCTGTACTTTCCATAACGCCTTTTTTTACCCTTCTTGATTGGCAGACTTTCTAGAAAGGGAAACAAAAGGCATTTTAGAAAACGAATTTTCTTTTCTAGACTGGTACCATCCCATGTTGATCCGTCACTTTCTAGAACGGTTTTTTGAAAATACCATTCTGGTATGCGGCACTTTCTAGATCGACTTTTCAAAAAGACGTTCCTGAAAATGATACTTTCCAGAACAGTATTTTATAAAATAACGATCTGGAAATTTATACTTTCCAGAACGGTTTTTAAAAAGACGTTCTAGAAAGTATCAATTTCTAGATCATTATTTTAGAAAATACTTTTCTGAAAAGTCTATTTTCTAGAACGGTTATAAAAAAAGTTACCTTCTAGAAATTTGAAAAAAAATTAAAAAAATGAAATGAAAGCAGGAATACACCAAAATCAATAATAATAAATATTTTGATTATATTAACTATATCACCAAAAAATACACCAGGTTCAACTCCCACATAGTAAATAAAACCAAATCTAAAATCTCAGAAGTGCTGCAATTAAAACACCAACTCATGTGGTTTCAAACCTAGCACCCAAATACGTCTTCAAATTCGGAACCGTCTCAACAACTTTCACCAAAGGCTTATCAACAACTTTATGATCATCTTTCCTCTCTGCTGGGATCTCAGCCATGAGAAAGTTAATTTGTTCATATCCTCATAGAGTTTAAAATAAAAGGTTCATAAATCGAAAGAATCAAGGAATTGAGAAAATAATACACGAAGAGGAGTAGTTTCCTTTATTGCACCTAAAAACCCTAAACCACATTCAAAGTATCGTCACAACCGCACAACATTATCAGAGCATCGGCGTTGGATGTAAGTTTATATGATACAATCAATCATTCAAAAACATTAGCAGTAACAAGGGGATGGTAATTTGATAAATAATTCGGGAATCTGAATAATCTTCAGTCCACAAATCTCTATTTAAGGCACGTTACTTAGTATTAGAAAACAATTGCGTTTATACAATTTAGTACTAATAACTACCAGGAGAAGTCTGTCCAGTATTAGAAAACAATCTCTATTCTCGGAGAATGATTGAAGATTTGATGGTCCAACTCTATCCTGACTACCAGGAGAAGTCTGTCCAGGTGACCTCCTTTAAAAATGAAATTTCAATATCAATTCAGTAGAATCACTTATCAAAATGATTAAGATAGTTGCAAATACTAGGCCTGAAGCTCAAATGCTTAATTACCAAAAAAACTCAGTTATCTTTTAAAATTACAGACCCCTAGATGTTTTTATTTATTTAAGAAATAACCCCTTATAGCAATTTGTTAAATATAAACATATGTCAAGGAGGTATTTGGAATTCAAAAAGATAAATGTTATTTTTTTTCCATACATTTCTAATTAGGCTAAACCTCCAGGGTTGTATTTGTAATTATCTCAAAATGATACAATTGAAGGGAAATTACAAGAACTGCCAGAGGTTTGGCCTCACTAAAACAACAACAAAATAATTTAACAAAATCTTTCAAAACCACAAATGAGATTTACATCCGCCTTCCAGTTTTTTTGTACATGTCGTTACCGGGGCTAACGGAAATCGCTAACGTCATCAAATATTTTCGAGTTGCATCCATCTACTTTTCTGAACATTAAATAGCCCCAACTTTCCTTCGAATGGTTTAGAATTAGATCCCTTAAAATTTCTAAATATTACATATAGCCAAACAATAAGGTAAATCTATTTGTAATATTTAGAAAAAGTTGAGAGGCACGGCAATAAAGTATTTATTTTAGAAATTACCCCCTTAGAGAATACACTTTTGTTTAAATATAAACATATATAAAAAAAATGTAAGCTAAACCTTGATGGTAGTATGTGTAGTTATCTTAAAATGGTTTAATAAATTAATTAAACTAAATACCTATTGCTCGAGGATGTTTCGTGTTGATTTGCAGTTCCACTAGGCCCTGAAGAAGAAGTTTTTGCCATCAGATGTGAAGCATCTTCGGCGACGGTAAGCAAAGAGAATCTGGACCGACTACCATCATGGCACGAGCCGGAAAACCACCGTTAGAAGGATTAGCCGAAGCAGCAGAGTCTCCGTTTGGAAGAGTGGAGAAAACCAAGAAATTTTGGCGGCCTTGAGTAGAAGAGGACCTGTTTCTTTGGCCTTCCCGATGAGCGATCTGACGAGACCTTCCCATAGTAGCAACTGCAGCTATGTGCTGAAATATTTGCTCTTAAACTTCCAATTCAGTTGAGTTAACCGGCAACTGCACGGGTGGGCTTAAATATGGATATTATGTAAAATGATTTGAAGTACATAGTAGGGTGAATTAACAAAATTATCCCTGGAATTTAATCTAATAATTTTATTTTGCAAATAGTACCTTAAAGGTGTGATTTAAATTATAAATAAAAAACAAAAAAAATTAAATTTAAAAACTACAAAAATACCTCAGAGGTTTGTTACAATGTTAAAGTTAAGGGGCAAACAGTAATATTTTTATAAATGTGAAGTGGGGTTCTAAATGTTTTTTATATTTTTTTACGTGTGAAGGGGGGTAAATATAAGACTATAAAATCTCAGGGGTAGTTTTTGTAATATCGAGAGTTGATCGGCAAAGCTGTGGAGGCAGCAGTAGAAAGAAAATTCGCGGAAATGGCGACACCGCTAACCAGTACGCCGCCGGCGAGGACCGTTCTAGTGGCAGAGACAGAGCCACTGCACGCTAGGCGAACCCGCCTCCAGGATAGAGAGGAGCACTTCGCCACGTCTGACGGTGAAATCTCAAGCCAGGCTAACCCCGGCCTGGCCAAGCAGATGCAAAGCCTGCAGAAGGAGGTGTGTGAATTTAGGAAGAAGATGGCTGGTACGGGCGCGACACCGGCGCGGCAAGGCACTCCGTTTACGAAGGAGGTCATGCGTGATGATGTCCCAGCCTCCTATCGATCCTTTGGTTTTGAATATAACGGGATGACAGATCCAGTAGATCATCTCAACCGTTTTGAGATAGCGGCAGCGTTGCATAGATTTTCTGATTCAGTCATGTGTCGGGACTTCCCAATGACCTTTACTAAGTAGGCACAGCTCTGGTTCAGCCAATTGCCGCCGAGATTTATTAGCAATTTTGATGAGTTCAGCTCGGCCTTCCTGCATCAGTTTACAAGTTGCAGGAAGTATCAGAAAATGTCTCTAGAATTATTTAGCCTCAAGCAGAAAGAAGGTGAGAGTCTACGTGCCTATATTAGTCGCTTCACTAATGCTAAGTTGGAGGTGCCTTAAGCATCAGAGGAGCTGTTGGTGAACAATCTGGCGCAGGGTCCGAGAAGAGGTTAATTTTTTCAGTCATTGGTTGTCAAGCCAGCCCTGAAGTTTGGGGAGCTCCTGGAACGAGCTGAAAAGTACATTCACCTAGAAGAAGCTCTGAAGATTAAGGATGAAGGAGAAAAGAAGAGAGAGAGATACGATCATGAAGAAAGGGGAGCTGTGAAAAAACCGAGACCAGATCTGTCAGGTGGGAGACCCCGCTTTGACAGGTATACCCCCCTGGCGACACCTCACGGAGAGATACTGCAAGCAATAGAGCGACATCCAGAGCTCAAATGGCCTAAGACCTATTCACAGAAGCCAAGAAAAGGGAGGTCGGATCGCTTTTGTCGTTTCCATAACGAGTATGGGCACAACACTGACGAGTGCACGCACTTGAAGGATGAACTAGAAAGGATGGTTCAGGCGGGGCACCTGAAGGAGTACGTCCGCATGAAAAGGGATGACGCCAGACCTGGCAACAAGAGTTATGACTGGTTCCATCAGGGTAAAGAAAATCAGGACAGGGTACGAACTGGGTTAAGAAGACCTGATCAAGCTCAGGTCATCCATGGTGAAATACAAATAATTACAGGTGGAGAGCTAGACGAGCACTCTAGGAGAAACCAGCATAGTTATGTCCGAGCTGCCAGAGACCTGGTCAGAACGTCGCGAGAGGTGGGACAGTTAGGGTCTGCACCAAACATTTGCTTTGGTTCCGAGGATTGTGACGGTATCTTGGCTCCACACATGGACGCTCTGGTCATAACGGCGACCATCGCTAATTACAATGTGCGAATACCGGGAGCTTTACGGACATTTTATTTTATGATTGTTTTAGACAATTAAGATTGGACGTGGAATTGTAGGAGGTGACGACTTCTTTGGTAGGGTTTGCAGGGGGGCCCTGAAACCCTTGGGCGCAGTAAGGCTCCTTGTAACATTGGGAGAAGAGCCGTACAGGGTGACCCGAACGGTACATTTTTTGGTAGTGGATGCCCCGTCTTCTTATAACGTAATGCTCGGTCGACCATCTCTAAGACAGTTCCAAGCCGTCATTTCGGTATTTCACATGAAGATGAAGTTCCCGGCGGAGGAGGGAATAGGAGAGGTCAGAGGTGACCAGTACGCCTCGCGACAGACATACGTTGAGTGCATTAAGAGAAATTCCGAGGAGGAAAGATAGAGCAAAAGGGCTAGAGTGGAGCCACTGAAGACAGATCTAACTAGCAGGGAAGAAGGGCTAATGATGGTCGAGATAATCCCAGGGGATGAGAGCCGGGTCCTTCGCGTGGGAACAACCCTCAGTCCAGAAGTTCTGACAGACCTGGTCGCGCTACTGAGAGATAGTTCTGATGTGTTTGTTTGGTCCCCTCAAGACCTGGTAGGGATCGACCCAGAGGTGGCAGAACATCGCCTCAATATTAGTTCAGACGCGAAACTGGTTAAGCAGAAGAAACGCAATTTTGGGCCTGAGAAGGAGGCCGTCATTGAGGCAGAGGTGGAAAAGTTGTTAAGAGCCAAACACATCAAGGAAATACAATTCCCTGAATGGCTCTCCAATGCTGTCCTAGTCCCCAAGACCCAGGATGACTGGCGTATGTGTATTGATTTCAGGGACCTCAATAGAGCCTGCCCAAAGGACCACTACCCCTTACCGAGAATCGACCAGCTCGTCGATTCCACCTCTGGATGTGAGCTCCTGAGCATGATGGATGCATCTCAAGAGTATCACCAGATCAGATTATCAAAAGAGGATTGGAAGAGGGTCAGCTTTATAACCCCAAAAGGGTTGCCCTCTATTTCACTAAATTAAAAACACATGACTAAGCCAGGATTGGCTAAGGATGGATGTCCTCGATTTTTCCTGACCTGATTGTCAGTTTAAGCCAGGATTGGCTAAGGATGGATGTCCTCGATTTTTCCTGACCTGATCGTCAGTTTAAGCCAGGATTGGCTAAGGACAGATGTCCTCGATTTTTCTTGACCTGATTGTTAGTTTAAGCCAGGATTGGCTAAGGACGGATGTCCTCGATTTTTCCTGACCTGATTATTAGTTTAAGCCAGGATTGGTTAAGGATGGATGTCCTCGATTTTTCCTGACCTGATTGTCAATTTAAGCCAGGATTGGCTAAGGACGGATGTCCTCGATTATTCCTGACCTGATCGTCAGTTTAAGCCAGGATTGGCTAGGGCGACTGCCCACAATTTTCCTGACCTGATTGACAGATTGAGTCGAAGATAGCCAAGGGCAAACACCTCGATTGACCAGACCCGAGCACCAGCTAGAATGCACGAGTGAAGAATGAAACCTTATGAGGTAAGTTCTGAATTGCTAACGTTGACATCAACTTGAGTAAGCAAAAAATCGATTCAGTTTATTTGAGCAAAACTGAGAAAACATGCATGATAAGCATAAAATTCATATCTTTTCATTAACTACGGGAAAATACAAAAAGAGGGTTGCACTCGCCTTCCAGGAAGGTGGGCAACTTTGATTACAAAAATTGCAGGAAACAAAAAAGGATAAAACCCAGACATCTATCAAGGTGAAGACCTCCGGTCTGAGGCCAAAGCTCGCCGAATATGCCAAAGCTCGTTCTCCGCCTCGTGCAGACGACGGCGATACTGGTCAGACCGCTCCGCAAGAACATGTGCTTCGCCAGCGGCGATGGTGAGGCGATTTACTAAA
>BMAC01000207.1:1010631-1068407 GCA_014905375.1 Phtheirospermum japonicum | reverse complement strand
ATTTACTAAATCGACCAAGTCCGCCTTCTCTTCTCGCAGTTGGCGATTGACTTGCCGGAGCTCGGCCCATTCCTTTTATAGTGGCGCTTCTTCTACCTTTTCCTCTCCAAAAGGCGATAGAGATAGCCCAAACTTTTTCTTTCAGCAAGACCAGCTGGTCGGAAATCTTGAATTTCTCCACAACCAGGGAAATGTTTTTTCTCTTCACCGTGTTGAGTTCCTTCGATCAAAGGAGAAGAAGACATTTTTTCAGATGAGTGATGAAAAAAATGAAGGCATGCAAATACACATTTATAAAAAAAGACGGGTACGTGCTGAAGAATCAAAAGTACTAGGGTTTTCGGAAAATTAAGAAACCCTAAAAGTTCGAAGTATTACACGACAAAAACTGTCGATATCATTGAATAAGGCTTCCTTACAAAATTCAGATCAGAAACAGACAAGCCACGCAGGCAACCTACAGGTCTGGCTGATTAACATGAATTTGTCTTGATTTTAGTTAGTATTTTAGTTCGTTTTTATTATTGTTTTCGGTATAAGTTGGATAGATTGAGCACATTTTCATATTTTCTTATCTCCAACTTATTTTATCGTAATTTAATTATAATTAATTAATTTTATGTTTATTTCAGATATTTTGAAGTATTTAAGTTTGGAAGTTTTCAAGGGTGGGCGTACGAGTGGAGATTCAGCGAAAACGAGCTTTCCGGCGAAAAATTGGGCCTTCTAGAAGGGCTGTCGCTGGGCCCAACCGGTATAGAAAGCTGGGCTGGCAGCACCTCCTGATTCTGGGCCTTCTAGAAGGGATGTCTCTGGGCCCAACCGGTATGGAAAGTGCTGAACGTCCTAGAAGGGGCGAAAACCCTAATTTTGACCCCTTTTCCAAGCCACCTACACCTATAAACACCCCACACCACTCACATTCGAAAATACACATTATTCCTAGGGTTTCTAAGGCCTTTTGGGGGTTGACAACCCCAAGTGTGCCATTTTATTTTCTTAGTTTCACTTCATAATTTTTAGTTTTAAATCTCTAGCTTTTAGAATAGTTTAGATTAGTTCTTAGGTAATTTAGATCCAAAATCTCTACGATCAAACGCTCTTAATATTCGTCGTTAATTAGTAAGTTCTTGTTCCTTATGCTCTTTACTTTAATTTGAATGCTTTCATTAGTTTAATTAATTATCTCAAAATAATTATTATTTCCATGACGAATTGTGATTGTGATTGTGTTGGGATTGAGATGTTGATTATGTTTATTGTCTTTGGCTAGATCTAATGGGTCTAGAGTCTAGATTCGTTGTGAACCATCAATTGGGTCTTCCCAAGCGATCGTGGAGACGAATCGAAGCTCTAGAACCCTAGTTTTCTTAAATCGTTTAAAAGTATTTTAATTAATAAATTCTTAGTTTAAATAAATTTTAGATTTAATTGCTCTTAGATAAAATAAATTTAGGATTTAGATAATTAGTTCTTAGTTTAGATAATCTTAGATTTAATTAATTAGTTCATAGTTTAATTAATTTTTAGTTTTAAGTAGTTTAATTAATTTTTAGTTTTTAAAACAAATCAAACAAAACCCCGTTCATGTGTTATTTTTCTTTATTTTCTTATTCGTGAAACGCAAACATAAAACGAACTTCCGAATCTAGCTTTCCTTTGAGATCGACACGAGTCAACTTACCCACCTACAAGTGATCTCGTACTCTTGCGGGCGAACTTTTTTAAATTGACAACTTTAAATAAAAATAGGTGCGGAAAAGTTCGAATCAAAACTTTGGCGCCGTTGCCGGGGAAAGCTAAAGGTTGAGACTTTTGTGTTTGCTCTTCGTAACCTTATTTATGGTTTTACTTGTTTCGTTTGTCTTTCGTATTTGTTTGTGAATTTTCTTTTTGTTCATTTTTATCTTCCGCTGGTACGTTTAATCTTGTGCGTTGAGTATTTTGTATGCAAGGTACATCTCTCACACCTAGGTTACACGACCTAAAAAAATTAAAAAATAATAATAAAAAAAATTAATTAAAAAAAAAGAGAATGTCTAATTACTGTATAACGTCCGATTGGCGTGGCTTTCAACCGGCTATCCCATTGAGCTCCAAGATGCGGGATTACGATCTTGACTATTTCTACATAGAGCGAATCCCGATTTTTTATGGACATCCGAGCGAGGATCCAGTGAAATTTTTCCAAGAATATGAGGACATCACCTGGACTTTCCCTTTTCTCGGTCTTAAGAGAGATCAAGTGAGGACGCGACTCTTCCATTATGCTCTAAAAGATCGGGCAAGAAAATGGTTAAATTATGCAGAGCCCGGCTCCTTGCCAACGTGGGAGGATGTGTACGAAGAATTCATGTTGAAGTTTTACACTCCTAGATGGCAAGAATGCTACTCAAGCCAAGACGACGTTCCGTATGCCCCACATGTTTATAATGACGAGTCTTATGCTTCTTCCAACCAATTTCCATACTATCCTAGGTGTGTAGATTATGAGCAAGACAATCAATTTTTGGCGCAGCAAAAGGATCAAGAAGCTGAGACCATGAGTTTTCAAGACGAACTCGAAGATGACCCTTATGAGCCTGTGAATCGAGTTTATGAGTCTATGAAACAAAGTATGGCGAATATGGAGAAGTCGTGCGCCCAAATAATGGCTTCTTTGGAGAAATTGTCGAACGAGGGGGATGCGGTACCAATTCTTGATGTTGTGGAGCCCATCGTAGAGGTAGAGAATCCGAGCCCAACTACTTGCTTAGAGGAGGAATGTAACGATGAGGTTATGGAAAATTTGGATGAATTTGTTCCTCTTGTGCATGTTGATGTCGTGTTAGGTGATGGTGTGAAGATGTTGCCCTTGGAGAATCCGGAGGTTGATGTAGTAATGGATTTGCTTGAGTTTTGCATGAAAGAAGACGACGTGGTGCCGATTTTGGAGGATGAGACCCACGTGGGTTCAGGGGGGGTCCTTCAAAGGTGTGCTCCTGTCAAAGGGAACACTCGGGTTGGCTAAAGCCCACTTAGCTTGCTCATCAAGCCCGAAATGGTAGTACTTCACCGCCTCGGGGAAAAGAAGAGCGAAAAGTTCTTTGGAACCAAGGAAGGCCTCCCGAGTCTTTTGCCTTGCTGCTTGGACCAGCTTCAACCCTTCATCTGAGTTAAAAAACTCAGTCCTCTACTCCTTCTTGGCCTTAGCCATCACCTCGTCGGCTAAACTTCGGGCCTCGGCCAAGGCCTCATCTCTTGCCTCGGCCCGGGCCGCTTCCAACATCTTGGTCCGGGCCTTCCTCTCCCCCTCCAGTTCTTCTTTAAGCTTCCCCAGCTCTTCCCGTTGCTTTTTCAGCATGACACCTCTATCCTTAGCCAGAGCCTTGAAACGCTCGTTCTTCACAACCAGTTCCTTGTTCTCCTTGATCACGTCAAATTGGATCATGGACCTAGTTGTGCGAGTAGCTAAAAGAGCCTTCTTAGCTTGAGCCTGAGATACCAGACAAAAAGGTTAACAATCAAGACAAGTAAGGCAAGACCAAAGCAGAAGGAAAATTTTTATGACCTTGGCCTCATCTTGGCACCAAGATTGCAAAAGTTCTTGGTCGCTCATCTTTTCCAGCTCGGCCAGGTCTGCAGCCAATGACTGCATGCGCATATACTGGACGGCCACCTCCCCTGAGCAAGTCAAGATAGAGTTAATGGGAGGAGGACCGGTGCGAGTAACAGGAGAGGTGCCAGGTACGGCTGTACTGCTCCGTGTGGTCCGAGGTCGCTTGGATAGAGGAAGTGTATCTCCTTCGAACTCGGGAGAAGCCGCTCTGATCTAAGGAAGCGGAGGCCTTGGGGGGTTCAGGATGGGAGATTGTCTGGGTTGCGAAGCCTGTTCCGAAGCCAAGGAAGAGCTCGCCCCGGGGGCAGCTCGTTCGGGGGCCGCCCCCCCCCATCTTTCTTTGAGGAAGCTTCGAACATTGACCGCATCATCTTCTCTGGAAAAAAAAATAAGGAACAAACGTAAGAATGCGTGAGAAGCTCAAAACTATCATGGCTGGAAGTAGGAAAAGAGCTATGCAAATTTGGGGAGGTAAAGGGCTCGTCTCCACCTCCCTGTCATCGAATAGGTCTAACACAGAAGGCTGGAGTAGCTCGGTGACATTGATGGGGTTATCATTGAGGGTAGATATGACCTTTTTGATATATGAGGATCGATATGTGGAGGAGATAGGGGGATAGTGAGGCATTGTCTCAACAGGAGTGGGGTCAAAACCCCAATCTCCAGAACAATAGGCAAAGAAAAATTTCTTCCACCAATCTTTGTTAGATGTGGGGAGCTTCGTGATAAAGTGAACGCCGGGTCTGGCTGTGAGGTAAAAGCAGTTAGGAAAGGAGCTCTTTACCTGTAAGAGTTGGAAGAAAGTGAGGGCTGTGGGAGCTAGGCCTGCGTATCTCATGGCCAGGTTATAACAGACCATGATTCGGAAGGAGTTGGGCACAAATTGGAAGACGGGTATTTTATACATCTTAGTTATTTCTAAAATTTGTGGGCTGACAGGTAAATGCAGGCCTGAATGGAATTGATCAGCGTAAAAGGGTAGACGACCAACTGGCGCTTGACAAGACAAAATGCCGCCCGGTGGACAGAAAATATCATAAGGATCCTGAATCTTGTATTGATGTTTTAACTCCTCCACCGTCCATTCACTCAGGATAGATGGGATCCTGGGATGGTCAGGTACGGCCGAAGGATATTCCAGGCCGTCGGAGGAGGAAGAAGCGGCCGTTGGGCCGCAGAAGGGGAACGATAAGGGATTAAGGTCGCCACCAGAGAGGTGGACGGCGAGGAGGAAACCTCCATCGGTTCCGGGGCAGCAGACGGCGGAGGAGAAGTCTCCCCCACCAGAGGAGTAGTTACAGAAGGAAATCTAGAAGGAGATTCCATTATTGAAATTAAAGGAAAGAAAGGGATGAAAAAGTACCTGGTATGTGGGAGTTGGCCGGAGAAAATGAATTTGAAGGTGACTTTTTGTATCGGAGAAGCTTGCCGGGATAATCGAGGAGAAACAGGGAAAAGCTCAGAAGGATTTTGCTTGGAGAAAATGGGGTGAAAAGAGAAAAATGAGGCCCCGCGGTAACTTATGGGATTAGATAAATTCAAAAAAGTGGAAATCGAGAAAGGCGGGATCTGATGGGATTTTTGCATTTAATGATTGGCAGAGGAACAGTGCTTTAGGCGGCGATCTAGAGCGACAACTGTCCTAGGTTAGGGCTGACGTGGCTGTACTGGGAGACGTAAGGGTTTTATAACTGCCTGGGGAAATGAACCGACACCAATAATGCCAATTATTGAGCCAGCTTGTCATACGGATTCCTAGGGATCCGTGCTGGTACGAGAAGTAATAAAGATTGTGTGCCTTATTAAATGGAAGGGTTGCACAAAAAGTCAGCTCTAACCCAATTACCAGCTGGGGGAGGAGTTGATAGGGCAATATAAGGATCTGACCCAATTGAGGTTAGATCTGACCCGAGGTAGGGAAAGGGGCAATGGTTCGAACGACAGAGCTGCCCAAGATCGAGGCTTAAGTAAGGGCTGTCCTAGCTCAAGATTTCTCCCGAGCAGAGAAGGGAGGTGAAGGCCTAGTATTGTCCAGAGGCGGTAGCGCTTGGATCAGATCTGGCCTCGCTCTCAAGAAGAGCAGAAACGAGAAAGACCCTGAATAAGGGGAAGCTCTGGTTTTTGATAGACCTGGTTCTAATCGCAATCGGGGAAAGACTTACCGCCTGAACTCCCCGAGAGGAGACAAGTGGGACCGCTTGTCAGAGTTGGTTGCTAACCGTCCGTGATTCGCGGCATGTGCCCCTGAGATCCCGGCTGGGGTCTCCACAAGAAAGAGAACTATAAATACCTCAGCCTTGAGACTGAGCGAGGTATGTCATTTTTTCTCAAGCATTCCTGCTTTATTTCTGGAAAACACCTCAAACGCTTACTGACTTAAGCATCGGAGAGGTTTCCACCGGAAAACCACCGTTGGTCCTTTCTAACCCGTGTTTGTGGTGCAGATCGGAAGAGCTTTTGGGTTCCTTGTGTTATTCTTGGTGCAGGACATTTTCTTGGCCGAAACAGAAATAAATGGAAAATGAAAATAAAGCAATTAAACTAACTAAACTACACTAAGAAATGTAAAATGCATGTTGGTCGGATGCCTCGGTCGTATACCACAATATAGAAATGCAAGCAATAATGAAAATAAGCAAGAAAATGCAATATTTCACCAAGTACAAGCATGCAAGTACAAGGTACAACTATGCATAAAATCCTAAAGAATGAAAATAAGAAAAAATTGAAATCATGAATGGAAAGAGCAAGAAAATTTGACTTGTAAGTTTAAAACATTAAGGAAAATAACAAGCAACAAAGAGTAGATCTAAGAGTCAACCTAAAACTATGTATGAAAATAAAAACCAAAATAAAGCATATGAAAGACTTGAAATCAAGACGATCTAAGACTCGATCTATGAGCTAGATGTGTCACTCATGTAGATTCCATAGCCAATTCTTAAGATCTAACACGAATTCAAGGTGCTAAGATAAAAAACATAAAATGAAGAACAAGCATGGAAATTAAGAACAGAGAATGGAAATAAAGCATAAAACATGAAATTGAAAGAAAACTTACTTGAATTAAGAAATGAAACAAAGATTGAATGTAATTGCATCAAAAATAACAATACAAAGGAGTATTTGGGTTCTTCTTAGGCTTACAAACCCAAGGAGGTGCTTGAAATAAAATCTAATCTAGGAAAAGAAATTACATCAAAGCTTGAAATTAAATCTAAAACCTAAGAAAGACAGAATTATCAAGAGCTTGTGAGTAATTTGATCCCAAACCCTAGTTAGGGTCGGGTGGAGAGTTGTGTCCTTCATAGGTTCAAGATGTAGGCTTTTTATAATTATTTGTAGGGGCAAAACCGTCAGAAAGCTCAAAATTCCCGTAGTCTCAGCACCGCAGTCGATCGACTGGAAGTGTGTCGATCGTCTGCCTGTCGATCGACTAGGGTGCAGTCGATCGACTGCCAGTCGATCGACATGGGGCAGTTGATTGACTGCTTTCTCAAAATGAGGGAAGCTACTGCCCAACAGTCGATTTGAAGCTCTTTCAGTCGACCCGTGACCAGTCGGTCGACCACCAGTCGATCGGGCAGTCGATTTGGAGCTTTCCAGTCGATCCTTGATGCTTTTAGCTTGAATTTCTCATTTTCCGGTCCAAGACGTCCACTGAGTGAATATACTCCTTTTAGCCACCTACAAAACAGGAATTCAAACTCAAAAACCCAAAAATATCACAAACATCTTCACACTTTGTAAATTTTAAGACTAGAAGCAAATAAACAAGAAAACGACCTAAGAACTAGAATAGACGACTAAAAACAACGCTAAACTCTAACTAAAAATAATAGGAAAAACACAACAATGACGTGCAAAACAACTACCCCACACTTATCGGTTTGTTCGTCCTCGAACAACGAAAATAATGAGAGTGTACTTACAATGAACATTATGTATAAAGAAAAACCCTTGTGCTTATCCCTATTAATATGATGAAAGTATCAACATAGAGTCGCTATCGTCAAGCATTGCTCGTATTACTCTTTATCAAATGCAAGCCAAATCGATGACTTCCTCAAAAATGGGATTTTGAGGGTGTTCGCTCAATTCGCTCAAGTGTTTGATATAGGACGTGTATATGCTCAAGTCAGTCAATACATGCACCTTATCAAGATTTCACAAATCGAACGCTCAAAATTGCTCATTGTACATGACCAAATAAGAATCGAAAGAGGTCTTTATTATGGGTTGTAATATTGGCTCTTTGGTAAGGTATGGAAAATATGGATATAGTGGCTAACACACGATCAAACGTGATCAATAACTCACAAAATCCTAATTTCTAAAACCCGAAGCTTATAATCACTTCACCTTTCCCAATTTGCCAAACTTTCATTCGAAACCCTTTCGTTCACTCACTCTATTTTCCGACTTTATTTCACAACACTTAGAAGGTTTTTGAATTTGCTTCTTTTACTAAAATTAGCCCTTTTTGAATTAGGCTTTTCGCTTGAACACACGCTTTATTACTTTTCGTGATTTGTGTTGGATTATTATTATTATTATTATTATTATTATTATTATTATTTGTATTTATTTTTTTGTATAAGCAACTCAAAACCCGAAATCCACAATTTATTTCCCACACATCTCTCGTCAACTAACAATAAACTCTCTCACTTCACAAATTACGAAGATACAAGAGCTAAAGTCAAGCTTGACTAACAAGAAACGGGATAAAAGCTCTAGGGGGCTCATTTGTGATTTTTAAGTAGCTTGCATATATGGATATGGCCGGAACAAGGGTGATATATGTGCCTCGAGGTTATTTTCGAATTCAATCATGTACGAGCAAAATCTAACCTCCTCAAGCAAGCCGATAAATCACACAAGGCTACTCACTAGTTTGCACCGAATTTGTGAGCAAAATCCAAAGAGTTTTTAAATCTTTGCAATCTTTTCACGAGAAAATGTGTATTATATATATATAGGCGGATTTTGGACGAAGCACAAAAAATTCAACCCCTCACACAAGAGGACATAAACATGCAAAAACCCGACAAATAAACTATTCAAACTTCCAAGTACATGGAGTTGTTCAACAATGTAATAAAGACACAAAAGACACAAAAATCAACTCAACCATATAAAAGCACAAATAGTAAGAGTCACTTCGCCAAGAATACGTTACTTCGCCAAGGCTTGAGTTAAGAACAACAAAACATGCTTGATAATAACCCGGACCCTAACCACCTACCCACCCCACACTTAAACCATGCATTACCCACATTTTAGTGAAAACCAATTAAAAGGAGGGGAATAGAAACTTCCTTAACCGAGCAAGTTTTGGTCGAGCTCGGTGGGGTCCACCTAGGCATCTAAGCAATCCAATCAAAAATCGAGCATGGCTAGTATCTCCCGACTTCATGAATGCTACTCACTTATCCAATCGCCCAAGGTTGAAGTTGGAAAACAACACACTATACAAGAAAGTCACACGAAGCTAAAAACTCAAGAAAATATGTACACGAATCTCAACAAAATGTTTTTTTATTTTCAGTTTTTCAAATGTTTTTGGATTTTCCTCTTAAGAAGAAAGAAAGTAAAAGAAATAAATGAGAAGAACTTGGGTTGCCTCCCAAGAAGCGCTTGTTTTACGTTATTAGCTCGACGTACTCCCTTTTGGTTAAGGTGGAAAGATCATGGGAGGATCCACTAACACAATATCCTCCTTGTCGGGAGGATCCACTCTTTGGAACGTCCTTGGCTCATTGAATAGCTCAAATAAGATCCGCCAAAAAGTAAACGTTCTAAATGGGCAATTGAAGATCGTCTAGGCTAGGTCCTTGGGTGGGATGGTGGTTTTGAAGTGCCTAGATGACTCATCGAAAAAGAAAAAGGAATATTTCCCGGCTAGCTTGTCCATCATGTAGTCAATAAACGGGGGAGGAAACGATATTTCTTTGTGGCCTCATGAAACTTCTTAAACTTGATCAACATCCTCCAACCTGTTGAAGTCCTCGTGGCCAAAAACCCTCATTTTTCATCCTCAAGAACTAACAAGCCACTCGTCTTGGGCACCAAGTCAATGGGCTTCACCTACTCGATTTTAGAGATTACAAACATCAAGCCCTCCAATAACAACCTCCAAATCCCGATTCTCTCCATATCTTCAAGACTCGAATTCAAAGAACAAACTCCCTCACCCACTACTGATCTCTAATCAATCGCATTCTTAAGAACATCGAACACTTTATCCATCGTCTCTTCTTCACGTCGGTTCGAATTCTCCAAGATGGTAATCGGTTTGATCTCCTCTTCCTCCAAATAAGTATGTTTTAGCTCAAACAAATCATTGATCCCCTCAAAGTACTCTTCAAGCTCTTCAATCTTAGAATCACTATCCTCCACCTCCCCCTATAAAAAGTCATTGTTGCCCTCAACGAAACATCGAGAATCATCTTTACACAAATTGGGGCACAAAGAGGCACAACGGACTCCTCATTAAGAACAAGGGTCTCATCCTCACTACATCCCTCAATATCAACGTTCAGGATAATAAACCTCCTCATTTGTTTTTTCCTCCATATAAGCTCGTTCGACTATACTTTCGATCATGGCCTTATATATCCGATCGAAAATAGAACCTTTAGAAAGAGAAAGCAAAGGGAGGTCCACGGGAGTGGATTCAAGAGGAGTAAGAACATTCGAAAATGAGAGCACTCCCTCTTTCGGCGATGAGACACCCGTATCCTCAACCACACCACATTATCGAAGAACGCGACCGGAAAAGTATGTGAAGGTGGACTTGAGGATTATCATGTAGTGGCCCATATGTCCGGATCGGGGGATGGAGTAGGAGCAATCATCGGGGTAGGAGGATGAAACGGGACCTCATGAGGAGTAATAAGATGACTAGGAGTCGACATTGGAGCAAACAATGGTGGAGCACAATCGGGTCTCATCGGATATCCATGGCCTCCATACCTATCCTCCAAATGAGGTAGAGGCATATTGAACGTGGAAGTTAAAGGGCAAGATTCTGTAATATGATCACAAGTTCCATAACATGAACATTCCACAAATGGTCAGTTAACATCTCCCATAGTGCGGATGGGGGGGCCACTTGCGACAAAGGATCTCGGACCTCCAAGCAACTCGTAAGCCTCGAGATCCTTAGAGGAATAATCCATGCTTGCCTTAGAATACACCTCTTGCGAAGATTTTGGCTCGGGAGGATGAAACATCCCCAAAAATGGATTGTTAAAATCGCCCATAGTGCAGATAGGGGGTGCATCGGAGCTCAAACCTCCAAAATACGCATAAGCATTGAGATCTCGGGCATTAGTAGTGGCACCAATCGGCGCTTGATTGAAATTGGGAGGATGAGAATCGCCATACGGGTTGGGATTATGATATACACCACCCACACTCGGAGGCATATTCGTCACCGGATTGAAATTATAACCGACTGGGGCTCAATACGGGCTGGGATTCGGGCTCGGCATATTCGAATAATTTTGTGGAGCACCATAGCCATACGGGCCAGATTCGGGGCTTGCACATTCAGATAGGAAATCATAGCTTGCATGTTCGGATAGGAACTTGGAGCTCCATAACCACCCAAGGAACCATTCACGCCCAAGAAACCATGAAACCCGACATGGTTTGCACCATGCCCTCCCATGCTGGGTTGCCCATAACCGAAACCACCATTGGAAAAGTGGTTTACACCATGCCCTCCCACGTTTCCAAGGCCAATATACAACATATCTCTCCCGACATGGTTTGCACCATGCCCTCCCATGCAAGGAATATATCCACCAATGCTAGAATTACCTAACATACTTAACAAAAACGTCAACTAATAAAGCAAGCTAAAAACATAATGAAATTACAACCAAATCGAAAGCCTTAACTAAGCCGAGTTGCAATGGCGCCATTTTGTTAGAAGTGTTTTCATGGTGTTGAAATATATCAACGAGTTCTTGGCTTAGTATTATTGGGATTCGATTCAATTGAAGGATTCAATGTGTTTCGAGGTTTGAAAATAAAAGGGAAATGAAAATAAATCAATTAAACTAACCAAACTACACTAAGAAATGTAAAATACATGTTGGTCGGATGCCTCGGTCGTATGCCAAAATATAGAAATGAAAGCAATAATGGAAGTAAGGAAAAAAATGCAATGTTTCACCAAGTACAAGCATGCAAGCACAAGGTACAACTATGCATAAAATCCTAAATAATGTAAATAAGCAAAAAATTGAAAGCATGAATGGAATGATCAAGAAAAGTTGACGTGAGAGTTTAAAACTTTAAGGAAAATAACAAGCAACAAAGATTAGATCGAAGATTCAACCTAAAACTATGCATGAAAATAAAAACCAAAATAAAGCATATGAAAGACTTGAAATCAAGACGATCTAAGACTCGATCTATGACCTAGATGTGTCATTCATCTAGATTCCATAACCAGTTCTTAAGATCTAACATGAATTCAAGTTTCTAAGACAAAAAGCATAGGATGAAGAACAAGCATGGAAATGAAGAACAAAGCATGGAAATAAAGCATAAAACATGAAATTGAAAGGAAACTTACTTGAATTAAGAAATGAAACAAAGCTTGAATGTAATTGCATCAAAAGTAACAATCCAAATGAGTATTTGGATTCTTCTTAGGCTTACAAACCCAAGGAGGTGTTTGAAATTAAAGCTAATCTAGCAAAAGAAATTACATCAAAACTTGAAATTAAATCTAACACCTAAGAAAGAGAGAATTATCAAGAGCTTGTGAATAATTTGATCCCAAACCCTAGTTAGGGTTAGGTGGAGAGTTGTGTCCTTCATAGGTGCAAGATGTAGGCTTTTTATAGTTGTTTGTAGGGGCAAAATCTTCAAAAATGCTCAAAATTCCCGTAGATCAGTGCCGCAGTCGATCGACTGCCTGTCGATCGACTAGGGTGCAATCTATCAACTGCCAGTCGATCGACAGGGGCAGTCGATCGACTGCCTTGCTAAAACGAGGGAAGCTACTGCCCGGCAGTCGATTTGGAGCTCTTTCAGTCGATCCGTGATCAGTCGGTCGACCACCAGTCGATCAGGCAGTCGATTTGGAGCTTTCCAGTCGATCCTTGATGCTTTTGGCTAGAATTTATCATTTTCCAGCCTAAAACGTCCACCGAGTGAATATACTCCTTTTAGCCACCTACAAAACAAGAATTCAAACTCAAAAACCCAAAAATAGCACAAACATCTTCACACTTTGTACATTTTAAGACTAGAAGCAAATAAACAAGAAAATGACCTAAGAACTAGAATAAATGACTCAAAACGACTAAACTCTAACTAAAAATAATTGGAAAACATAACAATTACATGCAAAACAAATATACCATTTGCATATTATCTTTCAAAAACAAAAGGTAGAGTTAGAAAATTAATCCTGAAGTTTTGCCTAATCACCCCCCCAAAAAAATTAGTTACCAGTTAAAATTACAAATACCTCCTTAGGCTATTAGAAACAGAACCATTTGCATGTTATTATTCAAAAAGATAAGGAATGATAATAAAAAAACACCCATGGGGTTTTTCTTAACTACAAGAAAATATAATTATCTTTCAAAATTATAAATACCACCCTTAAATTATTATAAATAGTCAAACCCTCCTTGATGTTTATTTGCTTAAAAAATACCCCTCTTGAGGGTACAATTTGTAAAGTAGAAACATATATCATGGGAGTATTTATTATTTCGAAAGATAACTAGCTTTTTATTTCGTAATTTGACTGAACCTCAAGGGCACTTCTTGTAATCATCCCGGAAAATAAATTAATTACAAAGGTAGCAACTTTCTCAGCCACGAGAAAGTTAAAATTTTCATCTCCTCTAGAATCTCAATAAAAAGTTCCTAAATCGAAAGAATCAAGGAACTGAGAAAAAATACCTGAAATTGCTAGCCCCTACAACAACTGAAATTGCTAGCCCCTACATCCATAGGTTCCTTAGAGATTGCGGGCCTTTGAAGCCCTCTTCAGACCTCTCATCCTTGGTTTCTCGGTATCAGCCAATCCAGAAAGTTCATGTTTACCTTTTTTCACAATAACCAAGTTCAAAACAGAGAGATCTTGGCTGACAATGTAATCACGAACGAAAGCATGGAGTGCCTCGGTACAGCAAGAGACTCACACGACCTGGGGTGAGGACACCCTGATTCATAGCGACAATGTTAATTAAGTTAGACACATTCTAGTGACAAAGGACCTAAATTGGCAATTGAAAAGAAGTTATTAACAGATGTAATACACAAATAAATTAGAACTCGGACTAAAAGCATAACTAAGTTGTCTTAAACGACTAAATTTTCAAATTTACATCAAATAAGCAAAAGCATAATCATATCATAACAATAATCTAATAACAGAAACAAAGCAATCAACATAGAGCATCAAACAACTACCCAACGTATTTTACTAACCTTGATCCTATACGTCTTAGGCTTCAATTCCTTATTGACACGAACTAGCTTCTGCTCATCCACGAACTATAGAGATGCTGAATTGTTGCCGTTCAATTTGGAAAGCAACGAAGCTTGTTATTGGTGCTCCAGTCTTTGTTGGGGATTGGGGCGACTGGTTTCCTGAAACTGCAGTAATGAAGAAAAATTAATTACCTAAACCTAACCCTAAACCAATTAGGGTTCTAATCGGGGATAGGAGAAAGAAGGAAAATTTTCTCCAGGTGGCTTGTTGAACTCGTTTCACCTTTTCATAATTCTCTTTGTTCCTAATTATAACTTCTACGGGCAGCATAGCTGAGGGAGTCGGGACGGGCGAAGGAGGAACTCCAGCCAGGGGCGACGATGGGAGAGGTCGTGGTGAGAGAGGCAGTTGCAGAGAATGGGGTGGCTTTCGGTGGCTGGGATGCTCATTATATATCTGATATCGGCATGGGCGATTTGGAGAGAGAGATAATATTGGAGCGGGCGGGTTGACCGATTTGGAGAGAGAGAGAATAGTGGATCAGGCGGGTTTAGATTTTGGTACAAGACAATATGAAAATATTTCATTTACCCGCCCATAATTGTAAAAATATTTCAAATTGGTAAATAACTTCCAGATCGGTATTATTAAAAATACCGTTATGGATTTTTATAGAAGTACATTCAAGAACATTTTTTATATACCATTCTGGATTGACGAACATTCCAGAACGGTAATTACAATACCATTCTGGATTGTAATTTGTTTTTTTTTTAGATAGACTTTTAGAACGGTTATTGTAAAACCGTTCTGGAATGTTCATCAATCCAGAAAGGTAATTACAATACCGTTCTGAAAAGTATAATTTCCAGAAAGGTATTTTAATACCGTTCTGGATTGACGCCCATTGCAGAACGGATTTTCAATTACCGTTCTGGAAAGTATACTTTCCAGAATGGTATTGTAAAACTTTTCTAGAAAGTCTTCATTCCAGAACAGTATTTTAAATTACCGATCTAGAAAGTGCTACCCAGAACAGTTTCAAAAATACCCTTCTGGATTGACTTTTTTAAACTAAGAGTTAGATATATATGATGACGGAGTGTTTAATGTGCAGGAAAGGGTGAAATTGAGCAGCCCCAAATATTCGACCAGACCGGAGGAACATCGGGTCGGACCAAAATAAAATATGCGCATCATCCGACCGGATTGGCGTATGGACCGGTCAGAAAAAACCTTCTGTAGAACCATCCAACCGAATGGGTTAAGATGTCTGGTCGGACGAGATAACCTGCACCACCATCCGACCGGATTACAATTACATCCGATCGGACGTCGCTGCAGTTTCAAAACTGCGGATGTTGCAAATTGCTCTTAGATGCAGATTTTGGGAATTTATTCCCACAAGGTAAGTTCGTTTATGTTAAGTGATGTGGAGAATTTTTGTTTAGTTAAGGAGTTCTTATTTATTCCCTTTTGGGAGTTTTGATTTGATTAGGTAACTTTCATTAAATCCCACCTTGCTTAGGCTTAGGACTCCTATTTTCCAGATAATTAATTTTTATATAAACCCTCCTTTAGCACTTCATTATTCATAAATCCTTCAAGCTCTTGCCACGTTTATCACCTCCCAACACCGAATTTTGCCATATACTGTGTTAACAAAGATGAAGTGAGGCTAGACGTCGCCTGCCCGACTGGAGCGTGGATTTGTGAGAAGAGAAGAACATGAAGAAATGTTGGATGAACTTCATGGATAATTTGACGAATTTAGAGAGAGGACTCATGATTTAACGTCTGAAAATCACAAACTTTTGCTTGAATGAGCATCTCATGTTTTTGATATTGCCAAGTTGGAGGATTATTTAGCGGAACCGGAAGCAAAAATTATTGACCTTACTCGGAGATCGAGGAGCTTTTGCTTTTTGGAAATCGTCCGCCCTTGAGCCCTAGTCCCGAGAATTCTAACGATGCATTTGATGGGTCACCCTTCATCTCTAGCTCCGAGAACTCCGATGACGACTCAAGATGTTGGGATTGTTTAATCTAGTAAACTTGGAACTTTCTTTTATGTGTGCTCACGACAGGCGATAAGTTTGATTTTATGTTCGTACATTATGATATTCTTATTATTTTATGCTCGAATGATTTGCTATTTTGTGAATTTTGCAGTTTCTAGCACTTAGAGGTGGCCCCTAGTGATAAGCAACCACTTTCCCATTAAGCTATCCCTTTAAAAACCCATCACGTTAAATTCTGCACGCACCATCCGACCAGATCGAAGCAAGTGTTCGTCGGGATTCACTTATTGGAGCCCATCCGAATGAATATCAGACACGCCCGACTGGATGACGGAGTAGCAATATTGAGCATGTATAATCATTTCAGTCGAATAGTCTTGTTTTGTTTTGGATCGACGTACGTTAATTTCATTTCCATGCTTAGTTCTGTTTGTACTGGCATGCCTGTCGAAATCATGTTTCATGTGATCCAACGTTAGAGTTTTTGAGCATGTTTAAAACAACACTTAGTCGTTAGCAATTTTGCAAAGCTCATTAAACTCGATCACCTTTCTTTCAAGAGTTTAAATAAAACCCTAGTAAGGAGCCTTGTGTGTTTATCAACATTTTGTGCTGTGATTCGGTAAATGTTTTGAGAAGTCTCTAAGTCACATGTGTACATTTTGTTTTGGAAATGACGATAGGCACATATAAAACCCAATTCCGGCCATATTCAGAAATAAAAGCCACAATATTTCCCAATGAGACCCCTTGAGCCTTTATCCCGTCTCCCTTATTGCCAAGAGCATAATTATAGCTTTTATTTCTGTGAATTTGTGAGGTGAGAGTTTACTTATAATTGGTCTCTTGAGGTTGACGGTTGCTGGGTTTAAATTAGTTCTTATAAAAAAAGGTGTAAGTTTAAGGTGATTAAGTTCATAAGAGCATCTATATGTTAAGAATAATGCAGATCTATAAAGGCCAGTGGGTATTGGTAGTTCGGGTTTTTGGTTCAGAAATAACCTTATTTATAAAAGGTTGGGAATTGCAATACATGGCTGTTTTGGTTAGAAGGAGGAGCAGAATTTTGCACTATGCAGGTTTTGATGAGTGAGTTATTGATTACATTTGTTCGCAAGTTAGCCACACATATTTATATATGACATACCTGACCAAAGAGCCACATTACAACCCTAGAAATCATCATCGGATTCTTTACCAATTGTGCACACATATGCGATGTACGAGTTTTTGATTTTCATGGGTCGTTGAATGCATGTTTATGTTGATCCAAGCATATACAATTACCTTTTAAAAAACATGAGCTAATGAGTGCACCATTATATATTTCCCTTTTGTGAGGATGCATTCTTTTGATTTCAAGGGGAGAAAGGTGGCACGAGCTTAGCTTAAAAGTTTTTGACAAATGTATTTATATTTGCAAAACTATATTATATGCACAACATGACTCATTGATCTAGCTACTTTCATGCTTATTTGGTTTTGATTCTTTCTTTTGTTTGAGGATGAACAAACCAATAAAGCGTGGGGTGGTTCATTCTTACGTATTTGTTACGTTTTTAGTACATGTTTGAGTCTTTTTTTTATCTTATTCGGGTTGAGAATAAGCTATTTTGCATGTTTGTGCAATCTAAAGCTTTTACTTAACTTTCCGAGTTTTCAATCGTTTATTGGTCCTTTTGAGATAACTTCTGTGTTTTCTCATGCAGCTAGAGCGCTTGATGAGTCTGTAATTGCAAGAGGATTAAGCTTGTAAATCGTTACGAGAATCGAGGGGCAAAGACGAGAAAGTCAGTGCCAAGAAGTAGCCACAAGGAAACTCATCCGGTCGGATAGATCTGATAGCCGACTGGACTAACCTTTATGGACTCCCTTCTGGTCGGATGGAACTGACATCCGATCGGATTCACCGGTAGACTCTCTATGCGGTCGGACGTAATCTGTTAGTTGTCAGGCGAGAAATAAGGGTTTTTAAGGTTATAAAAGGAGGCGAGCTTCAGCAGAAGAGGGACGACTCTTCGTGGGACTTATTCACACTACTGGTTCTCACCCACTTACTGGTGGGGAGATATCACATAGTTTGGACTTGACACCTCCGATCTATCATCGTTAAAGCCCTCACAGCAACTCATAGCGATAAAGTGGTTTCATTAGTTTATCACTGTGGACGCAGCACTTCAGAAGTTCATGACAAACTTCTAGGCTTGTTGAGTAGAAGATAATTCCTCCAGAATAGCTGGAATTAGTTCATTCGATCATTTTAATCAATACTCTCTGAAACGTTATTTCAATTCCGTAGTTAATTATTTGAATGATTATTGCTTAGGAAATTTATGATAATCTTAGTTCGTTTTGAATCTTTGACGATTTAGCTTAATTACGAATGTTTGCTTGTTTAGTTCTTGTTTCGTATAAATTAGTTGGTAATATTCTATCTTTACTATTGCTAGATTTAGAAGTACGTTTAGTTACTGTTTTCCATGTGTTCGATGAAATGCTTTAGTAACAACTCTTAGTTTAAACGTTAGTTTAGTTCTTGCGAAGAGATTGATGCCCTCTTATCAAGATTAGTTTTAGTTTAATGAATGTTAGTTAAGTTCTTGCGAAAAGATTAGTTAAGTTCTTGCGAAAAGATTGATGCCCTCTTATCAAGATTAAGTTAAGTTTGATAGACGATAGATAAGATCTTTCATAGAGATTGATGCCCTCTTGGAAAGATTAGTTTTAAATTTGTAGTTCGATAAAATGATCAAACAAAACCCCTTTGGTTCGTGTGTTTAGATTTAGGATTTTTGAAGTGTGATATAATAAACATCATCACTCCGTATTTCCAATCCTTGAGAGTTCGACTCGGTTTAACTTGATAGTCTTCAGTGATCCCATTCTCTTGTGGGCGAACTTGATTTTAAAATTTAGACGTGCATTGTTTAAATTATTTTAATTTTGAAAGGAGCAAAAAGTTCGAATCAGAAGACTAATCGAAAGTAAGTTTTTGTGTGTAATTCACGAATGAAAAAATAAGGAAAAAATATATTTTAAACACGTGATCAAATTTTAGTTTTTAAAGTTGTAATATATGAGATGGTGATTCAAATGACGATAAATGAAATTAAGAACTTTGAAAATATTAATAAAATTGGGGTTTAGAGCTCTACAATTGTCTCCACAATCAATTAACATTTAATCGAATACTTAATTTACGAGTTCGGAGTGCCAATCCTAACTCATATGAAACACCCAACGATATTAATTGATGGTTCTAAAATCATCTAAGCACTAGACCTATGAATTCTAAACAAAAATCATCAAGAAATGTAGTAATTTAAACTTAACGAATGCATGAACATTATTAAAGAGACAAAAAGTTTGAAAGATGACAACAATGGAAAATGAGTTTTGAAGAATAATAATTATTATCATATGAATTTCTATCAATTTTTTATAACATGAAACAATGAGAAATGCAAGAAAAACACCTACTAAACAAGAACACCACAAACTCAACGAGAAAACTCTTAACAAATGCAAACAAGAATTTGGAACAATTAAAGAAAATAAATGAAAAGCCTACTTACAAACCATGGCAGGTTACATCATTCGAAAAAGGAAATACACAAATTAAGATTGAGTTTATGTCCAAAATCCAATTGATGCTTAAAAATCTATATTTTACCAAAAGCTAAAAAGGTGAGAATTAATGAAGAAAGTGGAAAAGACGAAGGAGATATATGGACATGATTGGGCATCCAAACCCTAAGGGGTCTAAGAGCTATTTATTTTAAGAATGAAGGGAATATATATATAATATAATATATATATATATATATATATATATATATATAATATATATATATATATATATATATATATATATAGAGAGGAGAGAGAGAGAGAGAGAGAGAGAGAGAGTGGGGGCAAAATGGTTATTTTGCCCAAAATGGCAATTGCTTAGCCACCAATGCTAAAAAATATCCTCGTCGATGGCGCGAAGATTGCACGTCGATTGCTCATTGATTGGGCGTCGATGGCGCGTCGATCGACGGTTGTGCTTCATGGGTCCGAATCATATTTTCGTCAAATCAAGCTCGTTGTGATCCTCGGGAATGCTCTTTGTCTCAATCGACTACCCTAAAATAAAGAAAAGCAACATAACATAAATATCTACAAAAAAGTAAGAGAGAAATACAAAAAATACTAAAAAGACGACAAAAGTTATGAAAACACAAAATAAGGAAAAGGGGGACAAAATACGACTAAAACCCGACTAAAGCACACAAAACAAGACACAAAATATATGAAAATCACACACAAATATGTACAAATAAATATGTAAACAGGAACGAGACGCACTCAGATGTCACGAGCACAGCTCAAAAGTTAGATTATGTTAATGGATTTCAAAAGATCATAGTTATGAACATACGTGTTTTGCTATAATTATTTCTCATTTGTGACAAATGTCTTGCTTTTATTGAATTATAGTGTAATTTTGGTGAGATAATTAATATATCACAATATTTAGTATTTGTGATTATGGTGTATTTGTTGGGACCTGCTTTCATTTAAATTTTTTTAAATTTTTTTAATACTTTCTGGAACGGGTCTTGTAGGACCCACTTTGGAAAACTACACTTCGAATTTCTAAAAGGTATTTTTAAAAACTCATTTTGTAGAATATATTTTCAACAAGGTGTCTTTTAAAACCTGTTTTGCAAATTAGACTTTACAAGGTATATATGTATACAAAGTCGTTCTCAAAATAGACTTCTTAGAACGTATTTTTTAAACCCATTCTAAAAAGTAGTTTTTGAAATTGGTTTGATATGTAAAAGACCCAAAAGACAATTTTCTAAAACCACTACTACAGAAAACCCCCAACAACATCGGTTGTTTTTACTAATAGGCATTGGTTCTACAACCGATGCCTATAACATGGACTATAGGCATCGATTTTGCAACCAATGCTAATAATAGAAATATGCATCGGTTGTTTGACCAAAACCGATGTATATAGTCATCACAAGCCATGCCTAATGTCTGTATACAGTCACTAAAGGCATCGGTTATCGTAAAATAACCGATTCCTATAGGTACACTGTAGGCATCGGTTTTGATTACAAAACCGACGCCTACTGTTCTCCAAAGGCAGCGATTTTTTGTAAAATAACCGATGCCTATAGTGTACCTATAGGCATCGATTTTGTTTTAACAACCGATGCCTAATATCATCTAAAGGATTCATTTTTTTTAAAACAACCAATGCTTGTAGGTGAACTATAGGCATCGATTTTGATACAAAAACCGATGCCTATAACGTACTTATAGGCATCGATTTTTTTCTGCAATCGGTGCCTAATGTCATTTAAAGGCATCGGTTTTGTAACACAACCGATGCCTATAGTGTACCCATAAGCATCAGATTTGACAAATAACTGATGCTTAATGTTTATGTATACGTTTTTGTTTTTCTGAAATCACTGATGCCTCACGGCGAGATTTAGGCATTGGTTTTGATTGAACAACAGATGCATATATGTTAACTTAGGCATCGGTTTAGTTTACAACGACTGATGCCTATAGTTACCTATAGGCATCTATTGTTGTTGATTAACCGATATCGATTTTTTACTTATATGCATTGTTTTGTTGTCACGAACCGATGTATATAATAATGTTAAAAATAGCATGTATGAATCGTTTGTTGTCATCCAAACCGATGCTGATTATATGCATCGATTTGCACAAACCGATGAACAAATTTTTTATCAAAAAAAAAATAAAACTATTGAAATTCTTGAAATGTTTTTCAAAAAACTTCCAGAATTTCAAAATTTTTATTTTAATACCTGTTCAGAAAACTGATAATTACCATTTTCAAAAGAGAAAACTAATATAAAAAAGAATTTCATTCAATAATAAATAATTCAAATCCAGAAATCCCCATCCTATCGAATAAAACTCAAGTTGAACTGATTATTTCATCGCACAAGTAGCAACAAACCCCAACCTCATGGGAAAATCTATCATGTTCAACCGCACAAAGCTCACAAACTAAACTCGTAAATAAGAAGCATCTCGTTTCCTTCCAAGGAGAATCCCCAGAGCCTTTCCTCCATTCCTGTGTTGAAGTTTGGCTACGACCAACACCTCATTCATGAATTCCAACTCTGAATCTTTAGACAACCTCTTTACTGCTATTTATCTGTCATTCCATGCTTTTCCCTGTGAATGAATAAGAGTCACATTATTAACTAAGAAAATCCAGAGGAAATCCACCAACATCCTCATAATGTTCTACACCAAGTTACAAAATATATTTCTTAATAACTAAGAAAAAGTAATTAAAACTGAGAAAAAAAATGCATATATACGAGTAATTTACCGAGTAATGTATTCTTCCCATAGCTCACGAATCTCTTCGATTATTTCTTGCTCGTATGTTTCAACTCCAAATGAGGCCTACATATTCCAATTCAAAATTTCAATTTGTCATTTGAAAAATGAAGTTTAGGTTTAGAGTTTAAAAAATATTCAGTAATTTTTACTAATAAAAATGAGTTTACACGTACCTTGTCTAATGTCATACATATACCTCAAGAGCATAATAATCACACTCATTGCCTCCTCGTTGTTGATTACACTACAAATATCATATGAAAGCAGATCAATATCCCCCTATCAATAGATCTATCGGTGAGTCAAAATAAAAGGGGTCGAAGAACTTTACTAGCTTGCCTACTAGGGTAACCGATAAATATACTATTTTATTGTTAATACCTTAAGAAATAATTTACCGACTGATTATTCCACACCATGTTTCGTCCTCTCTTTCCTTTTCTTGACCAATTGGTCCGAACTGCCCTGCAAATAGTAATCATTGCACTCAAAGTGTTAATAACACGCAAAGTGTTATTTCAATAAAAATAAGAAATTGTTACCAATATATTAAACATTTACAGTTTTAAAACCAAAATGAGAGGATGAACCACCCAATCTTATTTTACATCCAATGAAAAACTTTAAGCGGTTTTATGAATGGAAACACATGTAGTAGGCTCTAGAAAGAATCAGGTTGTGGAAAATAGCAAAATTACATTAATGCTATGAAACAACTTCCCACAAATAATTGCCCACAAAAAAGAATGAGTACATTACTACATTAACAATAAATACCTGAAAGTGAATTATTTTTTATGATGTTATTGTAAAAAAGAACAGCAAGTTACCTTTTCAAAAAATAAGAGACACAAATATAGGGGAAAAATTTACGTACGTATTAACATGTGTCTTGATATCCAACTACCTCTTGTATGAACTTGAATCTAAAATATAAACCTGATTCTTGAGAGGACATTTCACTAGCACCACCCAGTGGTCACTACACATTTTCATAAGCACAAAGATTAATTATCTTTATAAATTATAATAATTATAAAGGAGTAAAGGAAAAAATAACAAGAAATAGTCTCTCTTACTCGTCTAGGTATGGTGCTAGAATGAATGTCCTGCTAAACATTGCACCGAAGGCATCACTTATGTAGGTCATCATAGCAGTCGGGTCATTTAATATATTCTTTTGTAGATCTACGCTGGACAAAGAAATTCGATGGCACCGGTGCAAAGACTCTTCGCCAACACACGAAGTCACCTTTAAATCATTAGTAGATTCAAAACTAAATAAGTTTAAGCTAAATATTGAAATAATTGATAAGGAAAAAGAAAGCTCGTACCGCGCAAAGACTTGAACAACAACAATACTAATCCACCCCATTCTGAACAAGCTCCGAATATCATCAATTAGCATATGAATTTTCGTCTCTCTTTTGTCATGGAAGACAGTTTGTTCTAGGTCCATAGAGACATGGTCCACATGTACGGCCATAGATAGAATCAACGAGTGTAGCTCTTTGCAATTAGCTCCCAAAGTTTCCAAGACCACGTCATCAACAAGAGGTGGCCTTGGTTTGGTTGCAGATTGCTCACCACTTGTCTCCATTTGAATTGTTGTCTATTTCTTTGAATATGTCCTTGTAAGTTCCTGTACAGCCATCATTGAGAATACTAAAACTAAATCAATAATTGGTGAAATGAAAGCATATATTATTGCCTTTGTTTCCTGAACTAAACTGACCAGACACTGCAAAAAGCTACCTAAAACTTCACCCACGTGCTTCATTTCTGGATAGCCATCATCGGTAGAGGAAGTTGCTGCACCCTCAACAACTTCATCTACTGAAACCTTCACATGACCGTGTGGAACCTTCTGATGATGCACGATCGTGTCTTCCTTCGTTGGATAAACCATCCCCTTGGAAATAACTTTTATATCCCTTAAAATGGATAGGGCCAGGCGGCACTTGGTCGGACTCTATTACTCAAAGTAGACTAAAGTTAATGGAATGGATAAAATGATTATATTCTGATGATAAATACAAATTAAAATTTGATGATAACGAGTTTGAGTATTATAGGTTATACCGTAATGGCCTGAGTATATGCAGGTATTGACAACGCAAAAATGCAAAAATCCCCTGACCGTAATGGCCTGAGTATACATATAACAAACCTAATTACTTTCAGCCCCTTTAGTCTTGTATTCACATTCTCGATACATGTATGTTTTAATTATAAAATTTTGTTTCTGGAAATAATACGATGCAATGCCATTAACAGGCAATAATTAGAACTAACTATTCTCTAATGAAAGGACGAGCAAAAAATGAGACTTCATATTTCCTAATACATGAATAATTAAAAGACGACTCTGAAAAGGATAATGCATAATGAATCTTGACTAGGAATTACTTATTTATCAAATACCAGTGTGCTTGAATGAGTAGGTTTGTGAAAATACACTACATATTGTCTAATTTATACCTTAACCATAGGAAATGGAGTCCCACCAACCGATTGGCAACTACTATGTGGATCACCTTGCATCGGCGTGTGGAAGTCAGCCCCCTCGTCAACTCTTGATGGAATGTTTTGGTGAATAACTGGAGTCTGCGGACCTCGGTTATTCACTTGCTCATACAACCGGTTGAATTGAGCTTGTAGATCATCAAACTTGCCTGCATCTGCTGCGTGATTTCTTGTGTCAGAGCCGCCATCACCTCGTCCACTGACACCACTCCACTCTGTCTCCTGCTTGTCTGACTCGGTCGCCCAAAAACAGACCTCACGGGCACGTGGCTACCAACATCTCGCTCCCAACCCGTGTGCTCTTTCTTCCCTAAAGACGCATTCAATATGTCATCATGCCTCTACGGCAGAAATGTCCCTTCACTGACTTCTCGAGCCTTCTCAACCTGTTTCAAGAAATGATAAACACCATTTAATAAAATTTCCCCATGTCATTAAGTAAAGTACTTCCAAAAATATATATTCTTACAAAAAATATAATTACCATTTTATCAACCACCCCCTTTGTTTGCTCATTTGGGATATCACAATTTCCCTTTTCGTACTTCTTGATTCTTTCTCGAACCCATTCCAAGTTGCGATCATCCAGAGCTATACTAGAGCTAAGTGAAGCACATGAAGACAATGACGAGAGAGGGTCTTATGCAACCCACTTAGCTTTCGCACTAGCATATCCACCGGATCCTAAAAAGCGCGAATGCAGGTTGTGAGACTGGCTCTCTTGAGATTTCCTACTCTTTTCCTGGTAAAAGATTTTTAGGGAAATATTAGATATATTTCTGGTGATTTTTTTTAAAAAGGTAATACACTGTACATGCCGAGAATGCTTCAGATTGATATTCACTAACGAATTTCTCCCACTGATCAGCTGTGATGGAATGATGTAATTGGTATGGATGATCATATTTTGGGTGTTTTCTCTTTATGAAGTCACACACTAACCGCGACTTCAAAGAGGCCCACCTCACTCCCTCAACCTTCAAGAAGTGCTTCTTCTCATCCCCTTCGATATTTTACTCTTTCTGAATAAACAAGAAACAGACATATATATTAACACATGTTTTCATCAACAGATGATTTTACTATGAAATGTTGATTATTATATACCTGCAAATCCTCCCAAATCACATCCTTCAGACCACTCTCGACGTGTTTCCACTCGTCGATGTTAATATCTACATGCGACCAAAATAGAGAACCTAGGTAATTTTTGAAATTGGCATCATGTTTCCCGATTGGATTATTGTTATCGTCGAAATTGACATGCTTTTGATCTGAAGGCTTGTATTTTATTTTAATGCATTGATGTGGAATAAATAGGCCAAACCCGAATTGGGGTAGACCTGGGTCGAGATAACTAGAGGAAAAGTAAGGAGATCAGGCCAGCTCCAGCCTTGGCAAGGTCTGACCTGGTTTAGTTAGAAACAGAACAGATATTAGAGAGAGGATCACGACTGCCCAGGAATTTTCCTGACCTGGTAGAGATTCCCTATGAAATAATCCTCAGAAAATCACAGCAAGGCAGGCTTGACATCATGACTTACAATAGAAAGGAAGAGCAGGATCAGGGAAGACCTAGCATCCTAACCTCCACTGAGGGGACAAGTGGTACTACTTGTCAGAATTTGTTTCTTAACGGCCCCTGAATTGCAGCCTTTGTTTTCGAGATCCCGGAAGGGGTCCTCACTAAGGAAAACTATAAATACCTCAGCCCCAAGGCTGAGAATGGTATGTCATTTTCTTGTGCATTCCTTTTCTTGCTCACTGAAAACACTCTATATGCTTTCTGACTTAAGCTTCGGAGAGGTTTCCACCAGAAAACCTCCGGTGGTCCTTTACTGACGTGTTTGTGTGTAGCAAAAAGAGAACGAGAGCTTGCGTGCTTATATCAATTGATTCACGAATGCAAAGCTTGAGGTTCCTTCGGCGTCGGAAGAGCTCTTAGTGAACGCGTTAGCACAGGGCCTCTGGAGAGAGGAATTTTTCCAGTCACTGGTTGTAAAGCCAGCTCTGAAGTTTGGGAACTCTTAGAGAGGGCAGAAAAGTACATTTATCTGGAAGAGGCCCTTAAGATCAAGGAGGAAAGAGAGATGAAGAGAGAGAGGCATGATAGAGATAAGAGAGCATCGGTAAAAAGGTCCAGGCCTGACTTGGCTGGAGGATGACCGCGCTTTGACAATTATACACCCCTGGCAACCCCTCAGGGGGAAATCTTGAAGGCAATAGAGAGGCACCCGGATCTCAAATGGTCCAAAACTTACTCTCGGAAGACAAGAAAAGAAAGGTCTTATAGATTTGTAGGTATCATAATGAGTATGGGCACGACACGGACCAGTGCACTCATTTGAAGGACGAGTTGGAAAGGATGGTGCAGGCTAGGCACTTCAAAGAATTTGTAAGAATGCAAAGGGAGGAGCCCAGACCTGGCTCACATACAAAGGGACGATACCCAGATGGCAAACGGAGTTCAGACAATCGCAATACGGGGAAAAGGAATGACCAAGCGCAGTAAATAAGGGGAGATATCTTCAAGATCACTGGGGGAAAATGGGATGAACATTCCAGACGAACCCAGAACAACTATGTGCACGCAGCGAGAGACTTGGTGAGAAAGGGAAAAGAAGTTGGACAGGTGGCTACAGGCCCAAATATCTGTTTTGGTTCGGAGGATGAGGATGGGATTTTAACTCCCGATATGGACGCCTTGGTCATCACAGCTACCATAGCTAACTACAATGTTCGACTAATCTTTGTAGACACAGGGATCTCGGTGGAAATCATGTTTTTTGATTGCTTCAAGAGGATGAATTTGGATGTGTAGTTAGAAGAGGTCACCACCTCGTTAGTAGGTTTCGCGGGAGGTGCAGTAAACCTCTTGGTTACATTAGGAGAAGAACCGTTTAGACAGACCAGGACAGTCTGTTTCTTGGTAGTAGACGCGGCCTCCTCTTACAATGTGATGATGGGAAGACTATCTCTGAGCAAATTTCAAGCAGTAGTCTCGATCTACCACATAAAATTGAATTTCCAGCTCAGGATGGAGTAGGCGAAGTCAGAGGAGACCAATATGCATCACTCCAGACATATGTGGAAAGCATTAGGCAAAATGAAGAAGAGAGATGTTTAAGAGGGCCAGGATAGAAAGGGACAGACCAGAACCAACCTAGAGAGAAGAAAATTTGATGACTGTGGAGGTAGTCCCGGGGGACGAGAGTCGAGTCCTCCGCGTCGGGACAACCCTCAGCCCTGAAGTGTTTGTAGATCTGGTAGCACTGCTAAGGGAAAGCACGGATATATTTGCCTGGTCTCCCCAGGTTCTGGTCGGGATAGATCCAGAGGTGGCTGAACATCATCTCAACATCAACCCTGCAATAAAGCCAGTTAAACAAAAGAAACACAATTTTGGTCCGGAGAAGGAGGCTATTATCGAGGCAGAGGTGAATAAGCTCTTGAAAGATGGGCACGTTCAGGAAATATAGTTTCCAGAATGGCTCTCCAATGCAGTTTTGGTGCCCAAGACAGAAGAAGATTGGTGGATGTGCATAGACTTCCACGACCTTAGCAAGGCTTGCCCCAAGGATCATTATCCGTTGCCGAGGATAGACCAGTTGGTCGATTCTACTTCGGGTTGTGAGCTCCTGAGTATGATGGACGCCTCGCAAGATTATCACCAAATTCGGTTGGCCAAGGATGACTAAAAGCGTGTTAGCTTTATAACTCCGAAAGGAACGTATTGCTATGTGGTCATGTTGTTCGGTCTTAAGAATGTGGATGCCACATACCAGCGATTGGTGGACAAGATGTTTAAGAATCAGCTCGGGCAGAACATGGAGGTCTATGTGGATGACATGTTGGTGAAAAGTATGAAAGCGGCTTCGCACGTGGGCGACCTGAGGGAGACCTTCGATACCCTAAGAAAATATAGAATGAATTTTAACCCCAAATAATGCATGTTCGGGGTAAGAGATGGAAAATTCCTGGGCTACATGGTTACAGAGAAGGGTATCGAGGCCAATTCTGAAAAGGTAAGAGCTATTATGGATATGCAAGCGCCAAGAAACATCAAAGAGATGTAGTTCCTGGCAGGTCGAATCAATGCTTTGAGTAGATTTATCTCGCGCTCAGCTGAGAAGAGCTTGCCATTTTTCCAAGCCCTACGTAAGAAGGCCAAATTTCAGTGGAGCAGTGACTGCGAGTAGGCATTTTGAATGCTAAAAGAACAACTTGCTAGCATGTCTTTACTCACAAATCCGATTCAAGGAGAGCCTTTAATTCTATACTTGTCTGTCGGGCAGCAGGTTGTCAGCTCTGTCCTGCTTAAGGAGGAAGGAAAGGTTCAGAGGTCGGTGTATTATTGGAGCAAAGTGTCGCATGATGCTGAAATCCGGTACGTGGAGTTAGAAAGAGCGATGCTAGCCCTGGTTGGTACAGCACGCAAACTGCGACCTTATTTCTTTTGCACAGCATAATCGTACAAATCAACCTGCCATTAAAAGCCATTATAGATAAGCTGGAGGCGTCAGGGCGGCTGGTCAAGTGGATAATCGAGCTTAATGAGTTCGACATATCCTTTGAGGCCAGAACAGCTATTAAAGCTCAGGCACTAGTTGACTTCATGTAGGAAATGACCAGCCCTCCCGAGGGTAAGAAAGAGTGGGTGGTTTTTACGGATGGCTCGGTAGGCAATCAGGGCTGCGGTGCTAGAAGAGTATTGATTGATCCAGCATGCATAACTACTGAGTATGTGGTGCGAATGAATTATGATTTGTCCAACAACACGGCTGAATATGAAGCCCTCTTGAGAGGAATTCAAATGGCAAAAGACTTGGGAGCCAAGAAGGTATGTGCAAAAGTGGATTCACAATTAGTGTGTAAGTAAATAAGAGGCGATTTTGAGATGAGAGATGAACATATGCAGACATACCTATCTCAGTTCAAGGAACTAGCCAAGGATAAGAAGGCTCTAACTGTTCTTCAAATTCCTAGAGAGGAAAATGGGAGAGCAGATTATTTGGCTAAGATAGCCAGCTCAGCCGTGGATTGCCAGGAGAAGGTCATCACTCTGTTGATGGAAAATAGTGAGTTTGGGACAGAGCAGGTGTGCTCGGTGAAGGAAAGGAAGGACTGACGCTCTCCCATTCAAACATATCTGGAGAAGGGAGAACTGCCAGAAGATAAAAAAGAGGCAGTAAAAGTTCCGGCTTGCACAAATTTTCTTGATTAAGGGAGAGCAATTTCGGAGGGGATTTAGGCAGCCCCTTCTACGATGTCTGGGCTCAGAAGAAGGAACTCATGTTCTTAGAGAATTCCATGAAGGGTGTTGTGGCAATCACATGGGTGCTAGATCCCTGTCAAGCAAGGTCTTGAGAGCAGGATACTTTTGTCCTCAGCTAAGGAATGAAGCGGAGGATTTTGTTCGGACTTGTGACAAATGTCAAAATAACTCGCCCTTAATACATAAACCTGCGGAAGAGCTCATGACGATGAGCTCTCCCTATCTATTTGCCAAATGGGGGATCGATCTAGTTGGTCCTTTCCCCACGGCCCTCACCCAAAAGAAGTTCTTAATAATAGCCATCGATTATTTCAGTAAATGGGTGGAGGCTGAAGCCTTAGAAAAAATCACGGAAGATGCGGTGATGAGATTTTTGTGGAAAAATATTTTATGTCAATTTGGCATCCTCAGGGTTTTAGTTTCAGACAATGGCACCCAGTTCATGGGCGCCAAAATCAAGGCCTGGTGTGCTAAAATGAAGATTGATCAGCACTTCACGTCTGTCTACCATCCGCAAGCCAATGGTCAAGTTGAAGTGACCAATCTCATCCTCGTACACGGAATCAAAACACGATTAGAGAAAGCTGGAGGCAAATGGGTTGAGGAGCTCTGTCAAACTCTGTGGGCGTAAAGAACTAATCCGAAGGAGAGCACTGGGGAAGCACCTTTTAGTTTGGTCAATGGCATGGACGCTATGGTTCCCGCTGAGATCAGTATGGAAACCCATCGAGTCCAGAACTTTGCCGAAGAGCTACATGAGCTATTGGTTCAGGATGCCCTGGAATTTGTTGAGGAAAAGAGGGAAAGAGCTGCCGTCAGGATGACAAACATTAGAAGAAGAGTCAAAGCAGCCTATGATAGGTCTGTGGTCAAAAGGCATTTCCAGGTGGGAGACCTGATCCTTAGAAGGGCTGATCTGAGAAAATCCAAGGGAAAACTTGATGCTACGTGGCAGGGACCATTTCGAGTCATAAAGATCTTCGCCGGTGGCGCTTACAAATTGTAGGAATTAGATGGGGCCGAGATACCCCGAGCATGGAATATATCGAATTTGCGTAAATTTTTTATGTAATACAATTTTGCAAAGTTTGTTTATATAATGATATTGCAGGTTTATTTTTCTTCCGACTAATGGATCTCTATAAAAAACAAAGATCAGCTAAAAGGGCGAATGCCCCAATTTCCTGACCTGATTGTCAGATGAATCCAGGATTAGCCAAAGGGTGGATGCCCCATCTCCTGGCCTAATTTTCAGAGGAAAACAAGATTTGCTAAAGGGCCGATGTCCCAATTTCCTGACCTGATTTTCAGATGAAGCCAGGATTGGTTAAAGGGCGGACGCCCCATGATATTTCCTAACCTGATTGTCAGATGAAGCAAGGATTGGCTAAAGGGCGAATGCCCCAATCTCCTGACCTGATTGTCATATGAAGCCTGGATTGGCTAAAGGGCGGACGCCCCATGATCTTTCCTGACCCGATTGTCAGATGAAGCCAGTATTGGATGAAGGGCGGATGCCCCAATCTTCTGACCTGATTGTCAGATGAAGCCTGAATTGGCTAAAGGGAGGACGCCCCATGATATTTCCTGACCTAATCGTCAGTTTAAGCCAGGATTGGCTAAGTCTGGACATTCATGAAAAACGCCTGACCTGCTATTAACCTAAGTCGGGAATGGCCTGAGGTAGGCATGTATAAAAAATTCTCAATTTAAGTCAAGCCAGATCTGGCCAAAGGCGGATGCCTCAATTCTACAGACCTGACGGTAAGTATAGGAGTTTGGATTGGAAAAAATTTGAAAAGCCCAGATTCACTTTACTAGATTAAACAGAAACATGAATCAATTGAAAATTTTCGGAGAAAATACTCTCGCATTTATAAAATTTGGGCAACTACAACGGAAATTTCACAAGCCTTCTACGAAGACTGGCAAAATTGATTACAACTGAAGGAAATGAAAAAACAAAAAAATTCGAAAAGCTTATAAGCATTTAGCCATGAGAGGAAGAGGATCTCCGATCAGAGGCTAGAGCACGGCGGACACGCCAGATCTTGTGTTCAGTTTCATGGTAGCGCTGCTGGTACTTGTTGGCACGCTCAGAAAGGGCATGAGCCTCGCCGGCGGCAATGGTCAAGCGGTTCACCGATTCTGTCAAGTCGGCCTTCTCCTCTTGCAACTGACGATTCAGTTGACGCAGTTCGGCCCACTCTCGCTTATAGTGGTGTTTTTCCTGTCTCTTCCTCTCCAAGAGTCGATACAGATAGCTAATTTTCTCCCGGAGCACGGACAGTTTGTCAGAATGCTTGAAATTCTTGATGAACAAAGAGATGTTTTTTCGCTTCACGGTGTCGAGCTCTTCAAGAAGGGAAGGAGAAGCCATTGCAGAAAATTGAAAGAAAATGAATCATACATGCACATATATAAAGGAAACAGAAGCATGGGCCAAGGAATAAAAAGTACTAGGGTTTCCATAAAATCAGGAAACCCTAGAATCCCTAGAGTCATTACAGGACAAAAGAGTGCATTATTATTAATTAAAAAACCGTCCAGCACAAATTAAGGAAAAGATAAAAACAGACCAGCCACACAGGTGAAAAATCAGGTCTGATAATGGAAAACAAGAGAAGATCTACCCTAAACCTAAGCCTCAGCATCCAGCTCCTCAGCTAATTGCTCCACGGCGTCCTCAACCAAGGCACCTAGAGAAGCCCCACCCGGCAGCTCACCCAGACCTGCGAAGGTTGGGGAAGGAGAAGAGTCAGGAAGGGCTAAAGCAAGAGCCTGGTCTGTCTGAGACTACTCAGGTGCAGAGGAACGAAGCTTGGAGAGGACGTGCTCAGTAAACTCGGCTGCCCCGACAGTATGCAGATGGTCTTGCTGTGGAGCATAAGTGAACGAGGTGGGCTCAGGAGGGATTTTCAGGGGAAGAGCTCGATCAAAAGGAACCCCGGGGTTGCCTGAGGTCCATTTTGCTTGCTTGTCCAAGGAAAAATGATAATAGCCTATAGCCTCTAGGAAAAGCAGCGAGTAGAGTTCTTTGGACCCCAGGAAGGCTGTGCGGGTCTCCTCCCGAGCAATTTGGACCAACTTCAAATCCTTCTCAAAGTATAAGAATTAAGTCTCCCATCCTTCTCTAGCTTTCGCCAGGGCCTCGTCAGCAAGACTCCTCGCTTCTGACAGGGCCTCATCCCGTGCCTCAGAACGCGCCACCTTTACCATCTTTGCTTGGGCTCTCTTCACCTTGGCTAGTTCATCCTTCAGCCCGACCACCTTATCCTTTAGCTCTTCTAGCTCACCCCTCTGCTTCTTAAGCTCGACTCCTCGCTCCTACGCCAGAGCCTTAAAGTGCTCCTCCATCACACGCATTTCTTTATTTTCTTTGATCATATTGAACTAGATTATGGATTTGGTGGCTCGAGTGGACAAGATAGCCCTCTTGGATTGAGCCTGATTACGAGAAAGATTGTTAATACTTAGATAATTAATGTAAAAGAATAGGAGAAATGGAAAGAAAATTTACTCGCGCTTTGTCCTGGCACCAAGAATCCAAGAGCTCGTGGTCATTCATCTTCTCCAGTTCTTTTTGGTCCACCGGTAGGCATTGTCTAAGCAAATACTGGAGAACCACCTCTCCTGAACAGTGGAGAACCGAGTTAATGGTAAGGGGACCGCTACGCGTAATTGGAGTAAGGGTTGTTGGGGCACGAATTCCCTGGGATGTGCGAGGCCTCTTGGCAAGAGGAACGACATCCTGCTCGGACTCGGAGGAGGGGTTAGTGGTTGCTGTTGGATGAGGGGGCAACCGAGAAGGACTGGAGCCAGGCGCCCGGGAGGAGTTGGGGCCCTGTACTTCAGAAGGGCTGGAGCTTGGTATTGGGGAGGAGCCGGGGCCCTATACTTGGGGAGGAATGGAGCTCTGGACCTGGGTAGGAGAGGAAGAGCCTAATTCTCTGGCACCTGTCTCTGGGGTCGCTTCTGTGGCAGCAACAATCATCTGGCGCATCATCCTTTATAAAAAGAGAGAAGAAGAAAAGGATATGATTTATGAAGAATAGAGTACAAAGAGACAGGCCAGGGTGAAAAGAATTTTACCAATCTCCCTGGTTAGAGGGCCTATTTCTGACCGCTCGTTAAAGAAATCTAGGATAAAGGGTAGAAGGAGTTCGATCACGTGAAGGGGATTCCCGTTAAGGGTAGATATGATTTTCTGCAGGCAAGGAGACTTATCCGCGGCGGATAAGTGACGGTGAGAAGGAAGCTTATTAATGGGCTTAGGTTCAAAGCCCCGGTCCCCATCATAGTGAACAAAGAAAAACTTCTTCCTCCAGGCCTTATTGGAGGGAGGGAGCCCATGCAAGAAGTGGACTCCAGGTCTGGCTATGAGATAGAAGCAGCCAGGGTGAGAGCTTTTTGCTTGATAGAGATGGAAGAAGGTAAGATCTGAAGGATCCAGACCAGCATAGCGCATGGTAAGATTATAACATACCATGATCTTAAAAGAGTTGGGGGTAAATTGAAAAATGGGAATTTTGTACATAGTGGAAATTTCATGCATCAGGGGGTTCACCGGAAGGCGCAAGCCCGCCTGAAACTGGTCGACCTAGAAAGCCAACCAGCCAGCCAGCGCCTCAACGGATCTACCACTAAGGACGGAGGTGACTTTTGGGTGATCTGGAATAGGTGGAGGATATTCTAATCTAGATGATGAGGAAGTGGTGGCTGTTATCTCCGGAGGCGAAGACGGCGAAGATGAAGAAACCACCACAGCTGCGGGAAGGTCAGACGATGAAGATGATGAGACCTCCACCAGAGATGAGGAAGTAGCAAGAGGAGCGTCGAGAAGAGAAGGGGATGACGACATTGTCAAAAATTTAAAGAGAAAGGACGGAGAAGGTACCTGGTTTATGAGGGTAGCCGGAAAGTTTGAATCTGGAGCTTGCCGGAGTACTAGAGAGTTAAAGAGAAGTTCATGAATTTTTGTAGAAATGAAAATGTGAAAGTGAGAATGGGAGAGAGTCCAGCGGGAATAAAAGGAGAAGTAGATGAATTCAAAAAACAAAAAATGAGGAAAAGGTGGGATTTGATGGGATCCTCACATTTAATGCGGGATAGATGAACAGTACCCTAGGTGGTGAGCTGGAACGCCAACCGTCCTAGGGTAGGTCACCTACCGCTGACTTGTCAGAGGCAATACTTGGAAAGACGTGTGGGTATGGTAACCATTTCGAGATGTGGGCCGACAACACTAATGCTAATGGTTAGGCCTGATCGTCAAGCAAATTTTTAGGGATTCGTGCAAATACGAGAAACAAGAAAAGCGCGTGGGACCTCATTTATTCCAAAAAGATATGGAGTTCTACATCTCTACCCCAATTGTTTCGGGGGGAGGAGTTGATGTGGCATAATAGGCTAGGCCTGGATTGGGGTAGACCTGGGTCAAGATAACATGAGGAAAAGAAAGGAGATCAGGACAACTTAAGCCTTAGCAAGGTCTGACCTGGTTTTCTTAGAAACAGAACAGATATTAGAGAGAGGATCACCACGGCCCAGGAATTTTCCTGACCTGGTAGAGATTTCCTATGAAATAATCCTCAGAAAATCGCAGCAAGGCAGGCTAGACATCCTGACTTACAATAGAAAGGAAGAGCAGAATCATGGAAGACCTAGCATCCTAACCTCCACTGAGGGGACAAGTGGGACCACTTGTCAGAATTTTTTGCTAACGGCCCCTGATTCGCGGCCTTTGTTTCCGCGATCCCGGAAGGGGTCCCCACTGAGGAGAACTATAAATACCTCAGCCCCAAGGCTGAGAATTGTATGTCATTTTCTTGTGGAGGTTTCTGAAAACACTCTATACGCTTTCTGACTTAAGCATCGGAGAGGTTTCCACCAGAAAACCTCTGGTGGTTCTTTTCTGATGTGTTTGTGTGTGCAGGTCGGGGAAAACACAGGTCTTAGGCGTTGTCATATTTTCTGGGTGAAACATGCATGTCGTTGAGCCTCTAGATCTTCTTCTCACAGACTCAGACTCGTGTTCATAGTGGGTGCTCGATGAATCAGTCATGACTTTGTGCCATTAGTTGATAAAGTTCTTAAAACATTAGATGAAAAATATAATTTATACGGCGGTGAAAGCTAACACATCAATCGACAACTACTGTGAAGACATCAAAAGCTTTAAACAGATTTCAAGAGTAGATACTTGGATGATTCTAGCAGCTACAGACAACTAAGAAGCATATCAACAACTTTTGTGAAGGTACTCACCGCATCACATAAAGTTCAAGAGGGTTCAAATTGCTTGTGAATATGATGTCCAAAATACGACAGTGAAATTATTCATCAAATAAATGGCATCAACCATACTAACTCACTACAGACTTTAATATATATCCCTCAGAGTATGTTCACCGATGATCCTCATGTGGGTGTGTGAATTAATTTTCCGATATTTTGCAATAGGCAGCAACTAAATTTAATATGATAATTAAACCTGTCATAGATTATGGAATGGAATTCATAAGTCCGGTTCAACATAAAATACTGAACAAATACCTAATCAACATGAATGGTTCGACTTTAAAGGTCTCAGCCTTATCTGAAAGGTCCAACTTGGCCACGGGAAGAGAAAAATGGTTGTGGTAAAAATTCTTAGTTCCAAACCCCAATTACCAACTCAGAGAATTTAATTTTTACATCCTGAACATTACCTAAACATATTAATTAATGAATTGAACAAGTACTAAAAAGCATACATTCTTGCGCAATTTGTAGCATGCGAGGATGAAAACTAGGCGACAGGGAATCTACGGTGAACAGCAGGCGATGGAGAATCCACGGCGAACAGCAGATGAGGTTGAATGAATCATCCAAAACATTTCCAAAATGTTACTTCTTAATATCTGATGGGTTTTTGGAGTGGGAAATATGAAAATTTTGGACTGAAATTCAATTCAAAAACCTAGTTTCCGTGTATTTGGGGGCAAAATTGGACTTTTCAGAAGCTACGAGCCACACGGGTTTGAATCCCTTCTTCGCACATAAATTACCGAGTTTCACGAGTATATGTATCGGTTGTACAAAAACAACCGATGCTCATAAGTTTTATCAAACAACTAAAGTCGGTTGTTAGTAATAACCGATGCGTATAACAGTAAATATTAAAACATCCACGTTCCCCTGCCTCCCAGAAGCAAACATCCCTTCATAACCCCTACAAAGTCTCGAAAATCTGCTTATAAATGGCCTTGATGCAAATAACTAATTTCACTATGGGAGGAGGAAAATGCACTTGTGATGATGATGTCGTTTGTCGGACATCATGGACCGACCTCAATCCTGGGAGGAGATATATAAGTTATCCAAGATTTCGTGTAAGTCTTGAATTTCTTTCCTATTTTTAGATATTAGGGCTAATAAATATTTTGGGGTTTGTATAAGATGTTAACATGGGATCCATTGATTGTAGTTAATATAACTGTTACTTAAGATTTCTGTGGGTGTGTCGTGCTTTTGCTTGATTTTTCTGCTAGTCTTCATTTTCGTAGTTAAAGGGGTTGTTTACATTAATTTTGATTGGAGTAAATAATATTGTAGGAGAATGAAGGGTGCAATTTTTTGAAATGGCTTGAGGACTCAGTGTGCCCAAGAGCTACTCAAATTATTCCCGATCTTTTAAGGCGAGCAAATCAATTTTAATCTGAAGTTCAAGTGTTGGAGGCTGACGTAAAGAGACTTGAATTAGATGTGAAGAAGCATGAAACAACCCTGAAAGCACTTGCAGCTGAAAATTGTAAGCTTGAAGAATATGTTAAGAAGAAGCGAAATTGGGAACGTTGGTTGTGCACAGCGCTTTTGATTACTTGGTTTTTTATCTGGATCAAAAATAGCTAAAGGTGTCTCTAGGGTGTATGTGATTTTAGTGTGTTGTACGCCGCCTATTGTTTCACTTGAAAGGGTTCCGAAACCGAGAAAGGGAATTTGCTAATGTGATTGTTCTGTTGTTCATGTGTTGGGATCGGGAGAATAATGTTTTTTAATTGAAGGATAAATTAATCTAGTTTTTATGTTTCTTATTTTCAAGACAAGTTAGAAAATGGAATCTTAAAGTAATTGAGCAACTCTAAATCAATTAATCGAACACAGGGGGATTCGATAATAAACGCTAGGAGAAGAGAATAAATAAACTAATCTTAGAGGTTATTAAATGCCTGGCACATAAATAAATATGCTATAAAGTAATTAATTTTTGTCCTCATAACAACCATTACTTCAATAGATTAAGCATTCACATAGTCCAAACATAAAACAATTCCCCATTACATCTTATTACAATCCAAACACATCTAAGATTTCAACGACAAAATAAAAACTAAAAATGGGAGATCCAAGAGATGAAGGACGAAGGTTGAGTCGAGTGACAAACATAATTCTTCAAGCATCTCCTGGCAGCTAGTAAGGACAAGTCGACCATCTGATGCCCATCTTGATACATCAATAACCTAACGTCGATCAGCAAACCCTATAATTGTATCCTTCACCTGATGATCATTATCTCCTGGGACCACATGCTCAGCCCAGAAGTCCTTTGGAATGGCCTATAAAATACTCGCATGATTAGAAGCTGCTAACGTCAAATCAATAATTGGTGGAAAGACAAGTGTTAGTTGCAAATACAGGTAAAAAATCTTCAACTTACTATTCGTCCACGCTCTAGGACAGTCTTTGATACTTGTACTTTGAAAGAAGGAAAATGAGTCAGGTCAAAGTCAGGATCTTTCACACCTACGAAGCGATTGCTTGTAACGCCTTTGCCGTTAAAGACTATTACGTCAAAAATATAAGGCTCATTAATTTTAAAGACAACGAAATAGTCTTTTTGAATTTTGTTGTCTTCCACAAAACTGAGCCACTCCCCTTTGAAATGCCCCTACAATAAATAAATAAAAAAATAAAAAATAAACAGAGTATAAATGCAAACTCTCAGTCGTATCTAGTTTGTAGACACTTAAACAACACATCAAGAATGACATTATTATACACATACGAAGAAATACAATTCATAATCGGTCGTATCACCATCTTGAACACAGAAGCACACAAATAACATAAATCAAATAAGGGTACTTAACACGCAAAGTTGTTCATCAACACTTGATTTAGTTATGGAGAGAACAAACTTGGTCACCATATTCACCAAACAACTCCACTGTGACATCCCAAGTCTGCCCGATGGGATTGTGCAATTTAAAATCCTTGCTCGGAAGATCTGCAAAAAAATGGACGATTTTCTGCGGAATGAGGATGGTCTTAGTGAATGTCGGAATTAAAGTCATCCTTAATTTGGGATAGATAATTCAGCAAGATGTGTGGATGAATTTTTTCAAGGTTTTTATGTTTTCTGAGGGTTATATCGTAAAAATTAGGTTGAAGCATAGGTTGTTTGACAAGAGTCGATGCATATTCATTGCTGGTAAGAAAAACACGGGAAAGAAAATATTATATGCATTGGTTGTTTTCATATAAACCGATCCTACGAACATACTTTAAGCATCGGTCTTATCAGTAATAACCGATGCTACTGTTAAGATCTTAGGAAAATTAAAAAAAAACTTTAGACGGGATACGGGTAAGCCCTAGCCAATCCGATTAAAGATCAATGCCCGGGCCACGCATCATGTCCATCAAGCAAAGCAGTTCTAGGCCCAGTCGAGCCCAATAGTGATTCCCCAGACCAGGGGTTGATTCCGAATTGCCCATGGGAAGAGAACATTTAAGTTGCTAAATCTCCTCTCAGAAAGGCGATGTGGGATAGGCGGGACTATGCAGTAAACGAGGCTGCTGGTGGGAAGGAATAAAAAGCAACCAGTCATGCCTTTTTATTACAACGAAAATTGTTCCTTTTCATGTGGTGTCCCAAATTATGATATATGCCAAATGATTGTTGTTAATAATTGTAAATTTGAATGACTTTGTAAATTTTTGTTCTCGATAATTTTATTTAATTTTTTTTTTTGCTGGTGGTTCAAATTACTTTCTTGTTCTAACTACCATTTGTTTTTTGTTTTATAAAGATTGGTTATACAGCTGACTGCAAAACCGATGCTTAAAATTTATCAATTGCATCGGATGGTATACCGACCAATCGATGCATTTAATATTAGAAACCAAAAATAAGCTCACTGGGTAGCTGGAGCACTTCGTCTAATAAAAAATAATTAAAGTATTCCTTTTGTCTGCATGCATAAACATTATTTTTTTTAAAACGTATTTATGAGAAAATTAGACATCCTAGCAAAAAACTCACAAATTAGGAATATACCTCGTTAATATATACATTAACAGTCATGATTTCCTTGTTTGCCATTTGCCTCAAAAAATTTTGAAAGATTTTTTGGGTATAAAATGTTGAGTGAGTTTATTGGGAACATACAAATTAATGTGTGGCCAACTAACATAAGGGCAATTTTGGAACTAAAAAACTTATATTTTGCATGTTTCCCAATAAAAAAAAGGGTTGTCTTCAATGGATATCTGCAGGGAGTAGAACTGCTTTGCTTGAAGGACATGGCGCATGGCCCGGGCTTTGATCTTTAATCGGATTATCTAGGGTATGCCCGTAGCCCGTCTACAGTTTTTCTTTTCCCTGAGATCTTAACAGTAGCATCGGTTATTACCATTACGACCGATGCTTAAAGTATGTCCATAGAAAATAGCTCACTTCAAATATTTCTATGCTTATTTCCGTTTCAACCTTTTGATCACAAGATACATTTATTAAAAATAGTATTTCATTGGTATATACATATCAATATTTGAGATGCCAAAAAATGCAAGATTTTGAAGGAAGCTAAAGAAGTACGAGGATGAATGTGTTGTACTCTTTTTTAATGAATGAACACTCTATTTATTTAATGATATTTCCGTTTTGTGTTGATATTCTCTACCATTATTTGTTGTTTTCATCCTTTAATTCTTGATGTTGTTTAATTCTTGAACATGAAAAGGTTGCTTTTTATTCCTTCCCACCAGCAACTTTCCTTTACTGTAATTCCACCTATCCCACATTGCCTTTATAAGAGGACTTTTGGCAACTTAAAAATGTTCTCCTCCCTTGGGCCATTTGGAATCAACCCCTGGTCCGAGGAATCACTATTGGGCTCGACTGGGACTAGAACTGCTTTGCTTGATGGACATGGCGCGTGGCCCGGGCTTTGATCTTTAATCGGATTGTCTAGGGCCTGCCCGTAGCCCGTCTAAAGTCTTAGTTTTTATTTTCCTAAGATCTTAATAGTAGCATCGTTTATTACCATTACGACCGATGCTTAAAGTACGTCCATAGGAAATAGCTCACTTCAAATAATTCTATGCTTATTTATGTTTCAAACCTTTGATTACGGGATATTTATTAAAAAGAGCATTTCATTGGTATACATATCAATATTGATCTACCAAACTATATTCGTTTAAGAATATATCTGAGATGCCAAAAAATGCAAAACTTTAGACACACTTCAAGCATCGGTGCTAGTGTTAAAAACCGATGCGACTGACATTCTGGCATGAAAAATGTCAAGAAGAAAGCGTATAAGCACATGTTTGAATTTTATGGGTAAAATATACGTCTACCCAAAAAAATCAGAAACTTCCAAAATAAACCTCTTCAAAACGTATATTTACAATACAAACACTTCAAAATTTCATACTTACATAAGAGATCATTACAAAAAATACACTTGGGATGTGGCTTTCAACCATATTTCATTTAGGTTACAACTAAACATTTATTCTATAACTGTAAAGATGAGTTTATACAGTGTCTTTCATAACTTGCTGTTTTGGTAAAAGAACCAAATACACCAGTACAAAGGGATCTCCACCAAAGACGGTCACACCCTCATTCCATAATTTTTTCAAATCCTTAATAAGAGGTGCCAAGTACATATCTATGTCATTCCCTGGTTTTTTAGGTCCGGATATCAACAAAGATAGCATGATGTACTTGCGCTTCATGCATAGCCAAAGAGGAAGATTATAAATTGTTAACAGAACCGGCCAAGTACTATGATGACTGCTCATCTTTCCATGTGGGTTCATTCCATCCATGCACAATCCAAGCCGAGATTTCTCTTCTCACTACCGAATTCGGGAAACTTACTATCAATGTTTCTCCATTACGGAGAATCGGCCGGATGTCTTAGTTTTCCATCCATCTTGCTTCCTTCAGCATGTCACTGAAAATTCTTCTCTTCCTTGGCATTTGAAAACAACAATTTGAATCTAGGAATAATCGGAAGATCCTTGGCCGGAGGTCCTTTTTTATGTACAAGCCCACCATCATCACTACCTATTTTTTTATAACGCGATTCCTCGCATTTTGGGCACTCCCGCAAATCCTTGAATTCTTTCCGATACAATATATAATCATTTGGACATGCATGTATCCAGACCCAATGGGCACAATATTTTTTTTGCCTCGTAGGTTGAAGTGGGAAGCTCGTTATCATCAGCAAATGCATCTTTTAGAAGCTCTAGTAACCTCGAGAAACTCATATCACTCCATCCACTCTTCACCTTTTTGTTATATAGATTAAGCATGAACGATAACTTTGTAAATATGGTACAGTTAGGGTAAAACGGTTTCCCATCATCAACAGATAATCTTCCGAACGTAGCAACATTATTGATATCACCTCCTATATCATGCAGCATTTCATCTAATCGATCACTGTCTACATCCTCGTCGGTCTCTGTATTACTATCACTAGTATCAATACGTAGATGTAGTTGTCGAGTGAGCTGTATTATCATCCAGAGGTAAAGTTTCACCATGCCATGTCCATCGTGAATAACCTTCTTTAAAACACTACTGCAGAAAGTAGATACAAAGGCGCCTCATCCATGGCGGTTCTTGAAAAACTGCCGTTAAATACTTTTTTACGACGGTTTTCCAAAAAACCGTCATTAAATCGGTCCTTTAACGGCGGTTTTCATAAAACCGCCGTAGAATCGTACATTTTACGGCGGTTTTATGAAAACCAAACTAATTAATGACGGTTTTTAAGAAAGTGCCATGAATTAACTAATATTCACGGTGGTTCCTTAAAAACCGACGTTAATTAGTTCATACGTTAATTATTGCGGTAGATTTAACGTCGATTCTATTAGAACCACCGTGAATAAGATGACATTTAACGGCGGTTTCATAGGAACCGCCGTAGAATAGTAAGTTGCCATGTCACCGATCCTCGTCCTTATCAAGCAAAAATTTTGGGCCATTGATCCGTATCTGATCCGACGATCTGAATTAAATAATAAATGATACGGACGAAGGACCCGTTAGATATAACGATCCAAGAACCCTAAGTATGATGATAGGCAGCGGTCACCCTAGATCAAAAATCTAGTTTGATCTTTCCTAGAGCGATATAAACCTTGACCCGTTGGCATAAATTAGCCAAGAACCTTGGTATGGTTGAACACCACATGATCTTGCTCAAGAATCTTGATAAGTTCTTAAAATTTGAAGTAAAAACTCTACAAAGAGAATTAAACTCACAAGACAAATATTATGATTTTTATATTTCTTGTTTTTTTCCAAATACATGTGGTTACAATGCTATTTATAGGATACAATGGGATGCTTAAGAATCAATACCGAATTGGCCTCATAATGACATAGAAAAATGCATGTTTTACCACATTCATTGATTTATTAACTACCTAAGAGACCTTTTGACTAACAAGTATCTCTTACCCTTCCAAAATGCTGAAAATAGACTATTCAAGAGAATATTAAAGGTCACTCTTCTTGGATGAAAATTGATGCTTTTATTCTTCATTTTGGGCCTCTAAGACATGATTGTTTTATGACCCCATATTTCAAGTAGAAGGCAGCCCACCAACTTGAATAACATTCACCATTTGGCCCAATTTGGATGGAACTTGGACTTGGTCTTTTAATTCAATTAGTAAAACCATCAAGGCCTCCTTTATTCTCTTAGCCCTAGCTCTTGTAATCGGACCACCATGAAGAACCAAAGGATCTGTGTTGTTGTCTTTGGGCAGATTGGATGCATCTCCATCATTCCCTTCTTCTTCAAAAGGATTCGTCCTCGAATCTACATCACCAAAATAAGGAGAAAGATCAGCAACATTGAAAGTAGCACTTACTATATACTCCCCTGGTAAGTCTAGTTTGTAAGCGTTATCATTCACTCTTGAAATCACTTGAAATGGACCATCTCCTCTTGGCTGCAATTTGGACTTTATTTTAGATGGAAATCTTTCTTTCCTCAAATGTAACCACACCCAATCTCCTGTTCAAAAATTACTTGCTTTCGACCCTTGTTTGCTTGTTTGACATACTGTTCGGTTCTCTTTTCAATGTTCGATTTTTCCCTTTCATGCAGCTTTTTCACCAATTCAGCTTTAGCTTTACCGGAAAGACTTGCACGTCCTTCAACTGGTATTGGTACAAGACAAGTGGACTCAACGGATTAAAGCCATAAACAACTTGACCTTTGAGGTATTTTAGAGATTCATGATCAGTATGAATAACAAACTCTCTCGACCATAAGTAATGCTGCCATGTCTCCAACGCCCTCACCAAAGCATACAACTCCTTGTCATATGTAGGGTAGTTCAATTGAGCTCCTTTCAACTTCTCGCTAAAGTAAGCAATTGGTTTTCCATCCTTCATTAAAACAGCACCTACACCCACTCCGGATGCATCACATTCAAGTTCAACATTTTATCAAAGTTAGGTAATGCAATAACAGGTGCTTTAGTTAGTTTTTCTTTAAGGAGATTAAAAGCATGTTCTTGTTTTTCTCCCCAAAGAAAACCAACTCCCTTTTTTACAATTTCATTCAAAGGTGCATCAATTGTGCTAAAATCTTTCACAAACCTCCAATAAAAACTAGCAAGACCATTAAAACTTCTTACTTGAGCAATGTTCTTAGGAACAGGCCATTCTAAAATAGCTTTCACTTTGTCTTTTTCCATTTCAATTCCATTAGCACTCACTACAAAACCAAGAAAAACAACTTTTTCCATGCAAAATGAACACTTTTTCAGATTAGCATACAATGATTMTTTTCTCAAAGTATCCAACACAATACGCACATGTTCAAGATGCTCCTCAGTGCTTTTGCTATAAATCAGAATATCATCAAAGTAGACAACCACAAATTTTCCAATGAACTTTCTCAAAACATGGTGCATTAGTCTCATGAAAGTACTTGGTGCATTAGTTAAACCAAAAGTCATGACCAACCACTCATACAAACCATATTTTGTTTTAAATGCAGTTTTCCACTCATCTCCTTCCCTAATTCGAATTTGATGATATTCACTATTCAAATCAATTTTACTAAACATAACAGCACCAAAAAATTCATCAAGCATATCATCTAACCTAGGAATAGGATATCGATACTTACAGTGATTTTGTTGATGGCTCGACAATCGGTGCACATTCTCCAAGATCCATCTTTCTTGGAAACAACAATCACCGGTACAGCACATGGACTCATGCTTTCAAGAATTTTCCCCTTCATTAGCAGCTCTTCAACTTGCCTTTGGATCTCCTTAGTCTCTTTCGGATTGGCTCTATAAGCTGGTCGGTTCGGAAGTACAGCTCCCGGGGCAAAGTCAATTTGGTGTTCAATACCTCTTAGAGGAGGTAATTCATTTGGATCTTCATCGGGAAAGATGTCCTCATAATCCTGCAAATGAGACACAAATATACTAGGCAAAGATGGAGTTAGTTCGTTAGTGCTAAAGTAAGACTCTTTGTACACCAAGATGAACGCACTCTTTTCTTCAACCACTGCTCTCTTGAACTCTCTTGCTCTCATATAGAAATTTTGTTTCTCTTTTCCCTCTCTTTTTTTCTCTCCACTCTTTTTCTCACTTGATTTTTTTTCACTTTTCTCACTCTCTCTAGCTTTCCTTGATTCAGACATTTCTTGCTGATCTTCTTGCACATGTTGTGCACTTAATGGAACAAGCATGACTGGTTTGCTTTTGTGCTTGAATGTGTATCTATTGAGATAGCCATCATGAATCACTCTTCGATCGAATTGCCAAGGTCTCCCCAACAGAATATGACTAGCATGCATAGGCACCACATCACAAGGAACTTCGTCACAATAATTACCAATGGAGAACGAAATTAGAACTTGTTTAGTCACTCGAATTTCTCCACATTCATTAAGCCATTGCAGCTTGTATGGATGCAGATGCTTGATAGTGGCTAAATTCAGTTTCTACACCATTTCAGAACTAGGAATATTAGTACAGCTCCCTCCATCAATAATCAACATGCAAACTTTACCTTGAACTTTACACCTCGTGTGGAAGATGTTCTCTCTTTGTTGTTCATCACCTTTAATTTGCACGTTTAGAGCTCTTCGAACCACTAAAAGCTTTACATGTTCAGGTGTTATCTCCTCTGGTGGCTCTTCCTCATCAACTTCATCTTCATGTTCACTTTCAGATTATATCTCCCCATTAAGCTTCAAAACCATCAATCTTTTGTTTGGACAATCCGACGCATAATGTCCAACACCATGACAACGAAAGCATTTCATATCTCGATTTCTAGTAGAAGTAGAAATACCTTTGCCTTTATCATATTTATTGAACTTTGGTTTTGAAATCTCACTTTGAGGTTTAGAGGCAGCCCCAAAAGTAGGTTTGGGTGTTGTCCATTCCTTCGGATTTTGAATGGTTGTTCCCTTCTTCTTCAATTGTCCCTCCACTTTTATGGCCATATGAACCATGTCCTCAAGCTTCACATAGTGTTGGAGGTCCACAATATTAGCAATCTCCCTGTTCAGCCCACATAGGAATCGAGCCATTGTTGCCTCTCTATCTTCCTCAGCATTTGCCCGAATCATTGCAATCTCCATTTCTTTGTAGTACTCATCAACAGATTTGGTTCCTTGATTCATGCGTTGGAGTTTTTGATATAAGTCATGATAATAATGAGAAGGTACAAATCTCTTACACATAATTCTCTTCATTTCAGCCCAACTAGAAACAGGTCTTTCTCCATAGCGTCGTCGACTTGCATTCAATTGATCCCACCAAACTAAGGCATAGTCGTTGAATTAAATGGCAGCAAGCTTCACTTTCTTCTCTTCGGAGTAGTTATGACACTCGAAGATGAGTTCCACCTTCCTTTCCCACTCCAAGTAAGCTTCGGGATCGCTCCTTCCTTTGAACATAGGAATATTAATTTTGATGTTTCCCAAGTCACGATCAACTTCATTTTTTTGTCTTCTTCTATTTCTTTGATGTATAGATCTTGCATCGTCTTCATCTTCCGGTTGTCGTTCATGTTCACCTCTTTGCAACTCCAATCTTTCCATGCTTGCAACATAAACTCAGTTGGATTCTGATTATTAGACGTTTCTTCCATTTTCCTCACAATTCACTCGTGTATCACACAAAATAATCCTCACAATTCACTCATGTATCACACAAAAATGATCCTCACAAATCACTCGTGTATCACTCGTTTGGCTTTTACCTCCCCTCAAATAATCTCACCACTCAAAGCCTTTTACCACTCAATTCTCGCTTGTAGAATTCTATGATAAAAAGAACAAATCAAATAAGAACAAGTCTAGTGACATCCACCACAATTTAACCCTTAACACGAAATGGAAAGATCTTTCAATCGAACTAATATGTAGAAAAAAAAACTATAACTATGACATAGAACTTCTCCTTTTTTTTCCTTTTTTTTTGTACTTTTTTTCTTTCTTTTGTTTTCTTTCTTTTTTCTCTTTTTTTTTCTTTTTTTTTTTATTAGAATGGAAAATACAAAGATGTAAAATAAAAAAAAATAAAATTAAAAGTTTAGATCAATACCAGATTGCTCTTGATACCAAATGATACGGATGAAGGACCCATTGGATATAACGATCCAAGAACACTAAGTATGATGATAGGCAGTTGTTACCCTAGATCGAAAATCTAGTTTGATCTTTCCTAGAGCGATATAAACCTTGACCCGTTGGCATTAATTAGCCAAGAACCTTAGTATGGTTGAACGCCACAAGATCTTGCTCAAGAATCTTGATAAGTTCTTAAAATGTGAAGTAAAAACTCTACAAAGTGAATTAAACTCACAAGACAAATATTCTGATTTTTATATTTCTTTTTTTTTTCCAAATACATGTGGTTACAATTCTATTTATAGGCTACAATGGGATGCTTAAGAGTCAATCCCGAATTGGCCTCATAATGACCTAGAAAAATGCATGTTTTACCACATTCATTAATTTATTAACTAACTAAGAGACCTTTTGACTAACAAGTATCTCTTAGCCTTCCAAAATGCTGAAAATAGATTATTCTAGAGAAGATTAAAGGTCACTCTTCTTGGGCTTAATGTTTTGGACGAAAATTCTTCATTTTGGGCCTCCAAGACATGATTGTTTTATGACCCCATATTTCAAGTAGAAGGCAGCCCACCAACTTGAATAACATTCACCATTTGGCCTAATTTGGATTGAACTTGGACTTGGTCTTTTAATTCAATTAGTAAAACCATCAAGGCCTCCTTTATTCTCTTAGCCCTAGCTCTTGTATTCGTACCACCATGAAGAACCAAGGATCCGTGTTGTTGTCTTTGGGCAGATTGGATGCATCTCCATCAATAAACTAAAAAAAAATATTAAATCAAAAAAACAATTAAATCAAGTAAAAAATAAATATTAAAATAAAAAACCCTAAACCACTTTCACTCGTTTAGATTCTTATCTACCTCCGCCCTAATTTCACTCGTTTAGATTTTAGGATTCGGCGACCATATGGCGGAGGCGGGGGTGGTGAACCAGCAGGATTAGACAACAGTTTGTGCAATTGATGGCTTTTCATTTCGCTTTTGCCGCATTCTTTGTGATGCTTTTGGTTCTAAATCTCCAAGCCACAGGATTATCACAGCAACCTCGAGCGGATGATCAGGTTTGTCTATTCTTGCTGAAGTCCGATTTGGGGTTATTTATTTTTGGATTTTGTCAGGTTAATTAGGTCATGAAATTTTAGTCGGTTAAATTGTACGTGCTTGTCTGCTTATCCAAAGTTAAGATGGTCATTTATCGCATTAATTAAACAGATGCAATTGATGTGATTCAAACAAAGAGCCCCTTGAAACACCATTAATTGTCGATTATCAATATTATGCGGTGCTGTTACAATTAAGCTACTTAGGGCGTTAACATTCACTTCCTATAAATTATTGTGATTTATTTTAATTTTTTTGGTACTGATGAGAGATTGTAAAAAGTGTGTTGGTCAGATTATGGTTTTTTTGTCCGTTATACTTTATTATCTTGTTTCTGCAAGTCATAGTTGCTTGTACATGTGTATATGTGTTATAATTGATTAGAGTAGACGTCTCAATTTGTTAACCTATTGTTGATGTGGACAATGCAGGTTGATGTCGTTTTGTTTGATGACAGGTCAGATTAGTTTGCTTTGAGTTATTCATAAGTTTATTATGCTTTGATGTATCTATACATACACTATGACCTTTACTTATTGAAATTTCTCTGCAAACCATTGCTAAATTTTCATATTTGTATCCACTTCATTAGTTGTGATGACCTAAACTTGATCGTTTTATTTTAAAAATCTTAGACACGACACACAGACAGTCAGGTTCAAAATCATGGGTACAGGGTTCTCTATCCCCTAGGATGAAGTTGAAATGTTTTCTCTCGAGCTACCGGTTTGTTTATATCTCTTGCTTTTGTCGAGTCGGTTTGATACTTAGATAATTAAGTTCCATTTTCACTAAATTATTACAACTACTACAGTATAAGATGGAAAAAGATCTGGTCCGAAAGTTAGAATAGCAGCAGCGCATAAATGATACAATTAAGCACCAGGCATACCTGGATGCCAGCATAGACAAACTTGGCGTGTTCTTGTTTGGTCCAGATAAAGGTCCTGCTGTTCTTAAATCATCCGCAATAGATCATGTGGTTTTGAAGATTATTTCGAACAAGCGGTTAATTAGTCTCCATACTATGATCATTTGCTCTTTCAATCTTTTTTTTTTTTCAAAATTTTTATGTTGTCCACTTATGCATGTCTTTCCATCAGCTCCGGTTGTTTGAGGCGTCCTGTGGTATCTTAGGAACATATGGTTTGACGCAGCGAGAATGGTGTGAGGTGATTTGAAGAGAGAGGAAGTCCTTTTCGTCCACCATACGTTTGGAGACCTTATCCGGGCCTTTCTCGACAGCGAATTGCCTGATGAAGCAATGCAAATATATGTCGATGAAATGAGATGTTCACCTGACCTACCACTATCACTTCCGTTTCGTGTCATACTGAAAGGACTAATCTCGTACCATAAACTGAGGGAGAAGGTGAAGGATGTCTTTCTGGAACTATTTCCCGATATGGTTATTTATGATCCTGCCGAGGAATTTTTCTACAAAAAGCAACAGTGGAGAACGGAAAGTGAAGAGGATTAGGAACTTGTTTTTTAGATATTTTTGAATCATTATTTCAATGGCTATGTATATTGCGTTTGTAGAAATTCAAGAAGCCTTGCATTTTAGTGTTAATTTCAAGTAATAATTTCAACAAAATATTGAATCACTAAAAACTGGTGCACCTGCTTTCATTTCTTTGTTGTTTTTTTTAAATTTCTGTACTACTTCCTAGAAGGTACTTCTCAATAACCGTCTTAAATATCCGTTCTGAAACAGACTTTTTAAAAGGTATTTTTAAAGAACCGACGTAAATAGGTATTGTTCTACGNAAAACCTTAGAACTTAATTGCTATACACACTTCTATACTTATTGAACTGAAATTTACCTACAATCACCTATACTTTTAAAGAAGTTTTGGATTTAGTTCTTGAGTTTTCTGAAAATTTCAATATTACCCAGGAAATCACAAATGCATAAATTGGCCAAGAACCTTAATTTCCGTTGAAATGAGAACTAAAAATATGGAATTAAATTTGCAATGTACCCAAATTTATGAGGTCCGAAAGTATATTAGTGAGATGAGAACTAATTAATTAATTCTCTATGTTTTCAGCTTGAGCGTAATAGTTTTAAGCATTGGGAAACGGAAGAGATGTTGTTTGAAGATTGAGAAGTTCATCAGTGTCGTTCGCCTGCATGTCGATAGCCTCAGTCGCCGAGGGCCCCATATATGAGCTGGGACGACAACAAGTTTTCTGAACTAATGGTGATTGGGACGCCTAAGCTGATAATGTAGACTTTTTAGCTTTCTGATAATAATAATAATAATAATAATAATAATAATAATAATAATAATAATAATAATAATAATAATAATTCATAAGCTGGAAAAAGATTGTGAATCAATTAAGAGATTCTTATGTAAATTATGTTTCGCTCAGTTTGTGCGTGCTAAAATGGCTGTCGTCGGCAATGCTTCCATCACATAGTCGTTAATGATTGGGAGAGAGGAGTTGATGCCGACCATAATATCGTCCAGATATCAGTGCCTAGTGTGCTGAGTCCTGATCTTGCGCCACCTGGCAAACATGTGTTACATGCCTATACACCCGGAACCGAGCCGTTTGAGCTTTGGGAAGGCCTTGATCGCAGAAGAAATGAGTACAATGAACTTAAGGCTCAAGGGAGTGAGGTATTGTTTACAAAAATTAAAAAAAGGTTTTTGGTTGTTTTACTTTTTTGTGATTAGCATGTTTTTAGACTAAATAATTTAGGGACATGTCCCTGCTGATTGCTCGTTGCATTTGCTGGTTATAAGATATGAAATCTCATGGGCCGGTGTATATGTAAACGGCAAATTACTGGTAACTATCTTTGGCAACACGTAACTTACATTAAATAAAGAATACGACAAAGTACTTATCGAGGAAGCATAAAAGATTTACCTTGTCCATAGATAGCATCCTGAAATTTGCAATTTTGTGATTTATAAGAACTCGTTGCATGGCGTGCACACTATTTTTAACCGTCGATATTTTTAATATCCCATGCATGCCGTAATCTATACGTGACAACTTAGTCGAGAAAACGACAAATATGTTATAAATGCTGCTCAACATTTTGTATCCACGGGGAACCTTCTGTTCTTCCTAATTATATGAACCATAGTCGGTCTGGTTATTCTTGGAATTTAGTTGTTAGACCAATCTTACCGTGTTGATCTTAGCGTTGTACTATGATAATGTTGCAAAAGACCGTTCTTAAACAACGAGCCGCTTTCCTTATCAACTCTCTTAGCCATTCATCCTGGAATCTTAAAATGGCTAACCTCATTAATTTAATTTCTGTTTTTTACTTGCTAATTAACTCATCAGGTTTTTTCCTATTTAACATGTGATATTTATCCAAAAAAATGGTTCTTTTCAAGAAATTATGATGAATCATTAAATATTCTGGATTTGTTCAGTGATTGATTTCCCATTCCTATATTTGTTCTGAATTTTATAAAATTCACGATGAATATGAAATAAGTCATCTTACGCCGTGAAGCTTTGTTTGTGGTTATGCAATTAATTATTAAAGTAGGTTTGCTGTGTACGAGATTATTGTAATTTATTACCTTTAATTTATAATTGTTGGAATTTCTTGGGTTTTTCTTCAATCTGATTTTTTTTATATATAATGAAATTTACTGAAAATGGATGATGAAGATTTTGCAGGACTACTAAGGTGTGGAAAGAGCTGTAAATTGAGATGGACAAACTATTTGAGGCCAGATGTGAAGAGGGGACTTCTATCAGAATATGAAGAGAAGATGGTTATTGATCTTCATGCCCAGCTTGGAAATAAGTATTTTTTTTTTCTAAACATTAAGTGACTTAATTATTTTCACTTGACGTTTTTGTTTATTCCTTCTGTTTATTTTTTTCAAGAGTTTGTGGTTGAGCTTTTGAAGTGAGGTTCACTATAATTCCTTGTACCAAGCTGGAGGTAATAAAATTCGTCCAACTATTATATTTTGGGTTTTGGCCCTTTGTTTTTACATCATTCGATTTCGAATACAGATTAATTTATTTGTCCGTTATTTGCCAGAGGTTCCCATAGGAACACACAGGAAGAAGCATCGGTTTTTTTGAAGTTCGATGACTTGGGGATATATGTTTAATTCTTAGCATATTATATATTTTTCAGATATTATGTAACTATTTACCACAACATATTACTGTTTTTTTCCCTTTGAAACTTAAATAATTACTCAGATTGTCTATACTTGTGAGATTTATATATTGCATTTTTGCACTTGTATGGTTAAATAATTATTAGTTGTTGCTGCTTAGCATAATCAATTTTCTGCTTTTATTTAATTTTGGTGCACCTGCTTTCATTTTTTTTAAATATTTTTACTACTTTGTAGAAGGTATTTTCCAAGAACCGCCGTAGAATCCACCGCCGTAAATTTTTACGGCGTTTCTTAAACCACCGTAAAAAGTATCACTTTCTACGGCGGTTTTTGAAATACTGCCGTAAAAATTTACGGCGGTGGATTTAAGGTCCATTCCAAAAATGCCGTAAAAACCCTCAGAAAACCGCCTTTAAATCCATTTTCTGTAGTAGTGAAACCACGACATATCAAATGGATCTTCAATTGGTCCGTAGTCCGAAATTCTCTCAGATTGTTGCAATCAACACAAGGACACACAATCGTTTCCCAAGCAGACTTAGCTTTATTCTCCACAACAAATCTAAGAAAACTTTCAACCCCTTGAATATATTCAAGTGTATTACATTTACCATACATCCAACTTTGATCCATTCTCTACCGCTGCAAAATTGAATTAAGAACTCAATAAAAAAACTAACAAAGAAACAAAAATTCGTTTACCAGAAAACCCCATATATATGCATGTATCTTTGTTCATAAGTTTTATCTTATTAATTACTATTTTTCTTTTCTGTTTTCTTGACAAAATATATATAGTGTTAGCTAGGTTTTCATATTATATTATAAATAACATAGGGATAAAAATCTTAAACTAATTATAATAATTATTTTTATTATTATGTTAAGCAAACCAAAGTCGACTATCGAAAGATAAGTGTAGCTCCAACATTCACCAGTCATCTATTGTTTTAACTTTATTTATTTAAGTATTATTTGCATTATCAGGACCTGCATTGTTCAGTAGGTCCCATTGACAATAAGATTCAAATATGGCCATCAATGAGTGAATTTTGTAAACATGCATAGGATGTACTATTTTAGTTGAACACTCTGTATTTATGTGTATCAGCCAATTGAAATTTTGTGATAATTACATTCAGCTGAACTTTTTTATAATTTTTAGTCCTTAAAGTTCAAAACAAACCTAAATTTTATTTATTCCTTACTATAAAGTAACACACATTAATTAATTATAAATAAAAGAAAATAGTAATTAAAAATACTGATTTTTATTCCAATTAGAAAAAGTCGAAAAAGTTACAAATGCAAAATATAAAAATAAAAATTACAAATGCCTGAAAAAGAATCAAGCGTCGGTAGCTTTACTCTTCGTCCCCGCCTGAGCACGACCCACATCATCATCATCAAACCGTGCACCAAGCTTCGTGAGAATAGATTCGAGCTTGGAGATGGAGAGCACCACCTCACCCCAATGAGCATTTATAGTGCTCAAAATGTGGGTGAGTGATTCTAACTGGACGACTACTTTTCGCATGTCTGCGGAATGTTCTTACTGCATTTGCTTCATCAGCATGACAATTTGTTTTTCACGAAGCGTTCTCGAAATTGTGTTGTCAGGCATTATTTGTGATGGAGATTAAAATATGAATTTCTGCCAAAGGATATAGTTGTGAAGATTAAAATTTTGCATAAACAAGGGGTACTTATACAAATTCAGTGCACCTCTTTGAGTTCTCACTGCCTTTTCGACTTCCCGATGCATCAATGCCTTTTCAATTTCCCGAAGCATCTGACCATATTCAATTTCCAGTGTGTAAACAACACAAACGCTTGGAATTCTAGGTTAAATAAATGTTGTTTCATGCCTCTTAAAATGCATATGTAGATAAATTATAAGTAAAAAAATAAGTACAAAAAATAAATGCATACCTTGAGCAGGCCAATTTGCAAAGAGACGGTGCACAAAGAGGGAAAAATAAGCTGACAGGTTTTCGTGGTTATTTCAAAAAATTCAATTGGAAATTCAATAGTAAAGATGAAAGATATTTGGGTAGAATAATGGGATAGGTTTTGAATTTCTGTTCATCAATTATAAATGTGAAGATTCAATTAAGAATTACGAGTTCTTTCTTCAATAATTTAAAAAATTCTGGCATTGCAAAGAAGACAACAATTCACAATATACATCGGTTGTTGAGAGAGAGACCGATGCATATAGTATGAGGCCGAAATCATTAGCATGGGTTTGGAAAAGAAACCGATGCTAATATTATTTTAATTTATTATATGCATCGAGTTCAGTTAAAAACCGATGCTTAAGGTTTTGAAATTTTAGGGGCCAATCTTTATTCACTTTTTTCCCACGATGCGCGCGTAATTAAATTTGAATGGCCAACGGTTCTAATAAGAAACCGATGCTCGGATTTCGTTAAAGGCATCGATTGTTATACAACAACCGATTCCTATTATTATACATAAATTTCGGATGTTTTTATTATTATGTGCATCGGTCGGTGTCAGAAAACACTGACGCTCAGTATTTTGAAATTCTTCTTAGCCAATTTTTTTTCGTCTTGTTCCCGCGATGCGCGCGTAACTAGATTTGTAAGGGCATCGGTTCTACAAGGAACCGATGCTCGAATTTGGTTATAGGCATCGGTTGTTACCATAAAACTGATGCTTATATATTTTAAAGAAACTATTGGATATATTTTTATTAATATAGGCATCGGTTAATTTACATAAATCGATACTATAACTTTTTTCCAGATTAATACGCATTGGTTGTTTGACCACGACCGATGTCTATTTATTTTAATAAAAACTTTTGGTTATTTTATTATTATACGAATCGGTTGCTTAATAACAACCGATGCTATTGATAAATAGGCATTGGTTGTGACCACGTGCGACTATATGCATCGGTTGTTAACAACAACTGATGCCTATAACCCTATTCCGGTGACGTTTTTTGCAATTGTGAACGAGTAATACACTTTCTAGAACGCGTTGTTAATCGTTCTAAATTTTGTAAAATGGGTGTATCAAGATCGGTTCAATAACCGTTCTAGAAAACTTTATTACCATTTTAGTATGTCTCTGATTCCATATCAAATTTTGTAGGGTTCTTTTATAAAAAGTGGTTACAAGACTCAATTATTCAGAGGTTTATGGTGGATTTCCGATTTGGATTTTGAGGTGCCTGATTTGGAGAATCGCTTTGATTTTGGGGAGGTTGGGAATTGCTATGATGTCCAGAGCTTCCTATTTGGAAAATAGAATCTGACTACTTTGTCTTTCCTATTGACGGGTGATAATGATTCTAACGAAGATACATATATTCCATTTTTAATCATGGATCATAAAGAACTTGTCATCTTATTCAGAGGCGGAATCAAGATATTATTTTTGGTAGGGCACCGACACAATAAATTAACTAAAAAAATACATCGTAAAAGTTTAATTTTAAAAATTTATTACATTACACAATAAGTACAAAATCAAATAATGGTAAAAAAAACCGTATGTGTATGTGTGTTTTTTAATTTATATATATAATAGGCAGAACCAAGATTTTGTGTGTGTGGGACTTTGTGTGAGTGCGGTCGATCAATATTAAAATAATAGTGCGAGTAGGTATTCTATAAAACTAATAGTTAGATCAATATTAAAAAATATAATTAAAGTACACACACACACACACACACACACACACACACACATATATATATATATATATATATATATATATATATATATATTGTATTACATTCATAAAAGTATCACAAACAAAGTTGAATTACTTGGAGATCAATCTCAAATGAGTAATAATTAATATTTGAAAATATGATTTAACGATAGTCTTAAAACTTCAAAGATGAGAGTGAGAAGATTAAGAGGTGTTTGTCTAAACTTATTTAAATAGCTTATAAGTTCATAATGTAATACATCTTATAAGATGTTTTAAGAGTTTGTAAAATGTTGAAGTGTTTGCATAAAATAAAATGAAATAACTTATATTATAAGTTTTTTTGAAATAATTTTTACCAATAGATGGCTTATAAAATCTCAAACATCTTATAATATATTTTAAGAGTTTATAAATTTTATCAAATACACTCTAATTTATTCAGAAATAGATTTGCATTATGGATTGAATTGACCTTATAAAATAGAATTAATTATGTAAAACTTAAGTGAAACAATATACATGGAGAATAATCACCAAATAAACATCATGAATAAATAATATCTTGCTTTTAATAATTTTAGTAATCCGCTAGTTAACTTATCCAAATAAAATAATTACATATGGAAGAAGAAAAAACAATCTATATATA
>BMAC01000207.1:966983-986564 GCA_014905375.1 Phtheirospermum japonicum | reverse complement strand
CGGCCTCTAGCTCCATTACCACCTCCTCTTGAAAATGAGCTCCTTCCTCTAGCTGAGTTGTTTCTTCCTCTCCCTGCTGAGTTGTTGAAACCTCTTTTATTTCCTTGAGTCTGAGTGGCTAAATTGATAGAAAATTGAGAGCTTTCTGTCCCTCCATGCTGGTTTACTATTCTCAATCCCTTCAATTCAACTTTCTTAGGAAAGCAAAGCTGCATAGGCTTCGATGAGAGTGCAGGCCTTGGATCTGGTGGTGAGGGACACAATGACAGGATCATATTCTGGTCCAAGTACAGTCAGTAGATGAAGGACTTGATTTGTCTCCTTAATACCTTCATCAACAATATAGATCATATCACATATGGATTTAACCTTGTTAACGTACTCCCTGATGGACAAATTTCCTTTCTTGATTGTCTGGAGCTGCATCTTCAATTGCATCACTTTTGTAGAACTTTGAGTAGCAAAGTACCCCTTTAGGGTTTCCCAAATTTGCTTAGCACTTCTCAATGCAACTGTTTGGACAAGGAGGTATGATGAAGGAGAGGCATTGGTGCCTATTTGGTTGCTGTTGTAGGATGAAGAGGAATAGTTCATGTCAAACCTATAGTAACACTTATCTGCAGTGTGTTTGTTGTAACCACAAATCTGGCACTTAGGTCTATTATTGCCTGAAAACCTTCCTCCTCGGCCTCTAGCTCCATTACCACCTCCTCTTGAAAATGAGCTCCTTCCTCTAGCTGAGTTGTTTCTTCCTCTCCCTGCTGAGTTGTTGAAACCTCTTTTATTTCCTTGAGTCTGAGTGGCTAAATTGATAGAAAATTGAGAGCTTTCTGTCCCTCCATGCTGTTTACTATTCTCAATCCCTTCAATTCAACTTTCTTAGGAAAGCAAAGCTGCATAGGCTTCGATGAGAGTGCAGGCCTTGGATCTGGTGGTGAGGGACACAATGACAGGATCATATTCTGGTCCAAGTACAGTCAGTAGATGAAGGACTTGATTTGTCTCCTTAATACCTTCATCAACAATATAGATCATATCACATATGGATTTAACCTTGTTAACGTACTCCCTGATGGACAAATTTCCTTTCTTGATGTCTGGAGCTGCATCTTCAATTGCATCACTTTTGTAGAACTTTGAGTAGCAAAGTACCCCTTTAGGGTTTCCCAAATTTGCTTAGCACTTCTCAATGCAACTGTTTGGGACAAGGAGGTATTCTGAAATTGAGGACAGGAGCCAAAAGGCAATCAGCTTGTCTTTTTTAATCCAGTTGATGTATGCTGGATTTAGCCTTGGTGTTTCACCATTTTGATCAGAAATAAACCTTTCAGGGGCAAAAAGGTCCCCTGTAATATACCCTCCCAAACCGTAGTCTCTGAGAGCTTTCAGGATTTATTTTTCCCAAAAAGATAGTTGTTGTTATTCGGCCTCTAGCTCCATTACCACCTCCTCTTGAAAATGAGCTCCTTCCTCTAGCTGAGTTGTTTCTTCCTCTCCCTGCTGAGTTGTTGAAACCTCTTTTATTTCCTTGAGTCTGAGTGGCTAAATTGATAGAAAATTGAGAGCTTTCTGTCCCTCCATGCTGTTTACTATTCTCAATCCCTTCAATTCAACTTTCTTAGGAAAGCAAAGCTGCATAGGCTTCGATGAGAGTGCAGGCCTTGGATCTGGTGGTGAGGGACACAATGACAGGATCATATTCTGGTCCAAGTACAGTCAGTAGATGAAGGACTTGATTTGTCTCCTTAATACCTTCATCAACAATATAGATCATATCACATATGGATTTAACCTTGTTAACGTACTCCCTGATGGACAAATTTCCTTTCTTGATTGTCTGGAGCTGCATCTTCAATTGCATCACTTTTGTAGAACTTTGAGTAGCAAAGTACCCCTTTAGGGTTTCCCAAATTTGCTTAGCACTTCTCAATGCAACTGTTTGGACAAGGAGGTATTCTGAAATTGAGGACAGGAGCCAAAAGGCAATCAGCTTGTCTTTTTTAATCCAGTTGATGTATGCTGGATTTAGCCTTGGTGTTTCACCATTTTGATCAGAAATAAACCTTTCAGGGGCAAAAAGGTCCCCTGTAATATACCCCTCCAAACCGTAGTCTCTGAGAGCTTTCAGGATTTATTTTTCCCAAAAAGATAGTTGTTGTTATTTAGCCTGATGAAGGAGAGGCATTGGTGCCTATTTGGTTGCTGTTGTAGGATGAAGAGGAATAGTTCATGTCAAACCTATAGTAACACTTATCTGCAGTGTGTTTGTTGTAACCACAAATCTGGCACTTAGGTCTATTATTGCCTGAAAACCTTCCTCCTCGGCCTCTAGCTCCATTACCACCTCCTCTTGAAAATGAGCTCCTTCCTCTAGCTGAGTTGTTTCTTCCTCTCCCTGCTGAGTTGTTGAAACCTCTTTTATTTCCTTGAGTCTGAGTGGCTAAATTGATAGAAAATTGAGAGCTTTCTGTCCCTCCATGCTGTTTACTATTCTCAATCCCTTCAATTCAACTTTCTTAGGAAAGCAAAGCTGCATAGGCTTCGATGAGAGTGCAGGCCTTGGATCTGGTGGTGAGGGACACAATGACAGGATCATATTCTGGTCCAAGTACAGTCAGTAGATGAAGGACTTGATTTGTCTCCTTAATACCTTCATCAACAATATAGATCATATCACATATGGATTTAACCTTGTTAACGTACTCCCTGATGGACAAATTTCCTTTCTTGATTGTCTGGAGCTGCATCTTCAATTGCATCACTTTTGTAGAACTTTGAGTAGCAAAGTACCCCTTTAGGGTTTCCCAAATTTGCTTAGCACTTCTCAATGCAACTGTTTGGACAAGGAGGTATTCTGAAATTGAGGACAGGAGCCAAAAGGCAATCAGCTTGTCTTTTTTAATCCAGTTGATGTATGCTGGATTTAGCCTTGGTGTTTCACCATTTTGATCAGAAATAAACCTTTCAGGGGCAAAAAGGTCCCCTGTAATATACCCCTCCAAACCGTAGTCTCTGAGAGCTTTCAGGATTTATTTTTCCCAAAAAAGATAGTTGTTGTTATTTAGCTTGACAGTGACAAGTTGAGTTTGCAAATGAACAACAGGTTCTAAGGCATTTAGCCCCTTGGTCAAAGGTTGAGCTGCCACGATAGTGACAGGTGATTAAAAGCAAAGACAGGAACTTTATTTGTTTTCAACGAAAAAGCAGGATCAATGGCTCTGATGCAATAAAAGGAAAAGCAAGAAAGCTGAGAATATAAAGAACAAGAACATCCTAACTAGGTTTAGCATTGTATTCAGAAAATGCGTCTTAATTTCATTGGATACATCATCACAAACTCATTACACATATTTATACTACAATGTGGTGTAATCTAGTCCATCCAGGTGTGCCCTAATCTGTTCATGATAAGCATGACAGCTGCACTGTCCTTTCCTAGTCGTTGCAAGCTATGTTCACCTGCTGCTGGTGCATTGAGTGTTGTTGTGGACATGCTGAGCTGGTTTTGTCTTATACCATGGAGTGATCGGCTACTGCAGGTGCATGCTTGGATTTCCACGCACCTGCTGATCCTGCTTGACCTTTATCACAAACTACTTCACTGTAATCCCTCGAAAAATCATCCATGCAAACAGGGAAAGCCCCATCCATCGAACCGACCACTAATATTTTCTTCCTCTCCAAGATTTCTATTGATGACTCCATTGTCGGTACCATACGAACTTTTTTGCCCAAATCCGAAAAACCAAAGACGTGTCGGAAAATCATGTTTACGCGGAAGCGAAGATAAAATACATTATGGCTCGTCGGCATGCGCGTAACAGCCTCCCGAGTCTTGCGCCATGCTGCCTCTATAATTTCCTGACGAACTTCATGGGAAAGTGGCACGTATTCGAGTTCTAAGCCGATGGATTTCTGTGCAGTATCTTGGCGCATCAACTTTTCGAGACTGATAAGGATTGAGACATCTGGCTAGGGATGATTAGACCGGATAAAAGAATTTTGTCCTGTAACGCAATTGTATAAAAGGGAGTTACCGGCAAATTAGAGGTTGATGAGGAATTGAAGCCTATCGAATCGAGCCGTTAGTGGCTCATCGACGTTAACTTCCATGTAGGGGCGGTGTTGGCTAGCCATTGGGGATATTTTCTCAAGAAGCTGAGAGAGTTATATGGTATAAAAAGCGATGGTAGTATAACATATGTGTGTTGTGCGAGGATTAGGAATCTAATTGTGTGAGGAAATCAGATAAATATACGTATATAAATTAAAATAGTAAGTCTCTATTGAGGATTAGGAGTCCTTTGTCATGATTAATTACGAAAGTAGGGTTTGGTTTTCCCATTCTAGTTCCTATTTAATTTCCTACTTCATCAATAACACGATTATTAATAAAAGTTTATTTAGTATTAATAAAATATGGTCGATTTATAAAACATTTTGAGATTCTAAGCAAATATAAGAATAATTATAAATAAAATTAGATTTTTAGGAAAATTATGTACTGGATTGAACTTTAAACTTGATTCACTACAAAAAAAATTGGGATATGCTGCTGATGGGCAATAAGTCGTTAGCATATATTGACGGATTGCTGATGAGTACCATGATTGAAGGTTTTGCTGACGGGTATAGGCCGTCGACAGCCTATGTGTGTGTGTGTGTGTGTGTGTGTGTGTGTATGGGATTAGGTTCAAATGAGAACCATGTTCCTATATGTGAACTTAGGGTCAATTATGGGCCTTAGATCTAATTAAATGGATGGATCAGATTTTTAGTGTATTTCCTTATTTAATTAAAAGCATTCGAATTGTATAATAAAAACACTACTGGTGTATATAACGGATAATATTAATACAACACTGTGATTGTATAATAAAAGCACTGTTGGTATATAATAAAACACTAGTTCGCAGGTTCGCATATAATGACATGGTTCCATTTGAACCCACTCCTATATATATGTATCCATAACTATTCAAAGGGATATAAAATAAAATATTAAAATATAAAATTATAATATTATAATTATAATACATTTTAAATAATATTATATATTTATAATATAATTAATTATTTATAAAATAAAATATATAATTATTTTAATTATTTATAAATATAATATAGTTATTATATATTTTTTTATGTTTATAAATAATATTATATATTTATGATTATTTATAAATATTTATATTTAATATATATATAATATCATTATTCGTAAATATAATCTACATTTATAAATCTAATATCTAATATATAATAAAAATATATAAATATAATTTATAACTTAAATTTACATATCTAATATATAATAAAAATATATAAACTCTCACATGTAACTGGCTTAGCTAGACGGCAACACCACTCCTCTATTTACTAGAGGTCACAGGTTTGAATTTTACCCATGCCATATGTGGGATTTAAATTGACCCAGGATGGGTTAGGTTGTAGGTCGGGCTAAGGGGCGTGATGTGCTAGGCTTGCATGGGTGGAATTGCTGACGGGCCCCACCCATCAGCAAATTCCTGAAGGATCCGCCCACCAACAAACGTCTTTCTTTTTTGTAGTGATTATATTTGACAAATGTTATGATTAAAAAACAATAATTATGTGTGTGTGTGTGTCATTAATTATCAATATATATATTTATACTAAAAAAAGTAAAATACCAGGGGATTACTTAGGGGAGAATTGCCCTGGGTATTATCAAGGGCAAATTTTACCGAATGCATTAACGAGGGGAAATATATCGATAAATCATTCGGACACACGCCGTCAATATTTGTCGTCATTATTATTGAAAGCAATAACGAAGGATATGCGAGTATATATTCCCTTCAAAAACCACCGAGATCTCTATTTGCCCTCGGGGAATCTCGAGGGGACTTATTTCCCCTCGAAAAAAACTCAAGGGCAAAGTTGTCCCCCCGTGTTTTTTCGAGAGAAAATAGGTCCTCTTAGTCTATTAAAAAAATTTGAAAATATGTTTAAAAAAATTATAATTGCGCAATAATAAATCATTTATCATATCATTTTACGCACGTAAGATGATTTTATCTTGGTTTTATTAGATAATTATCACGAACTTGTACGTATTGACAAGTATCGTGTAATTTGATCAATAATATCCATGATACGAGCGATCGACTCATTCCATTAGAAACATAAAAGAATGAAATGTCGTTATTTTCTTGAAAATACCACGAGGTGGGTTTCGTTATTTTAGAATAAGGAGAAATAGTAATTTATCGGTAATACAGTTTTTTTTAATTAAATAAACCAAGGGGAAATTGGTCCCCTTGGTCTGATTAAATTAAAATAAATAGTTAGAAATATTTGAAATATATATAATTACATAAAATATCATATCATTTTATCCACGTAAGATGATTTTAATTTGGATTTTACTAGATAATTACCACTAAACATGTACATATCGACACATTTTGTGTGATTCAAATAATAGTATCCACGATGCGAGCAACCGACTTAATCCATTGGAAACATAACTTAACGAAGCTTCATTACTTTTGTAAAGATACCACGAGGTGGGTTTCGTTATTTTAATACCACGAGAAATAATGGTTGATCGATAAATATATATTTTCTACTTATTAATTTTTTTAATTAAAGAAACCGAGAGTAATAATTTCCCCTCGGGTTTTTCAATGGAAAATAGGTCCCCTCGGTCTCATTAATTTTAAAAAGAATAGTTAATAATATTTAAAACAATATAATTGCGTAAAAATAAAAACGTGGGATGGTTTTAACCTGGGCTTTACTAGATACTTATCCCCGAATATTTACGTATTGACACGTGTCGTGTAATTTGATCAATAGTATCACCAATAAGAATGATCGACTTATTCTATTAAATATGTGAAATAATGATGTATCGTTCGTTTTGTGAATATACAAAGAGGTGGGTTTCATTGTTTTAGATCCAAACAAATAGTAATTGATTGGTAAATATATATTTTCTATTTATTTTAATTTTTAATTAAAATTACCGAGGGGAATAATTCTCCCTCGGAAAATCCCGAGGGAATAGTGTTCCCTCAGGATTTCTGAGAAGAAATTATTCCCCTTAAGTTTTTCAAAGGGAATATCTCCCCTCGGTCCCTAACCTAAAAATAGTTGCAGGGCAGCCCGCAGCCAATTTCTTCTTCTCCTTCATTTCTCTTCACCTTCTCTCCGCTCTGTCTCGCCTCGGCTCCAGCCATCACAACCAGCAAATGTCGCCGCCAACAGCCACCCTCTTTAGCTTCCTCCTCGTGCCACCAGCCACCTCCAGCTGCAATCACCTATAGTCTCCGATCACCACGAGAAGGTAACATTACAAGAAAACAGTGTTTTACCGAGGGAAAAATCCCTCTATAATTAGGAAAAAATTATCTCAGTAAAACCCTCCTCGGTAAGATTTTTTGAGGGGAATCTTGCCCTTGGTAAATTATTCTGATGGGATTACCGAAGGTAACTCTCTTCGGTAAATTCCCACGTGTCTTACAATATATGCTGTTGGAAACACTGATGGGAAAAATACCCTCGGAAAAACCGAGGGAAAATTCTCTTCAGAAAAACCGAGTAATATTGAACCCTCAAAAATAGCTAGGGGAGAATTCCCCTCAGAAAAATCGAGGGAACCATCCCCTCAAAAAAACCGAGGGATATTTAACTCTCGAAAAAAACAAGGGGAAAAATACCCTCAGAAAAACCGAGGGAAATTTCCCCTTGGTATTCCCTTCGGTTTTTTGGAAAATATTAAAAACATAATATTTTTAAAAATGAGGGAATTTCTGAGGGATTCGGTCCCTCAGTTTTTTCCTTTTTAAAAAATATTTTTAAATATTAATTTTAATTCCTGTTTATTTATTAAAATAACCCAAAAATTAAAAAAAATCATTAATGATTAGACAAATAAATAAACCAAATATTTTAATAATATTTAGAAACACAATTATTACATTCGTTTGACAAAAGTGTTTAGTAACAAAGTTTATAAAAATATAAAATTGCCCTATGATAAGGGAGGCTGCGACGGGGGGTACTGTTGGAAACGAGCATATAGCTTAGCCATCTGGGAATTTATCTGCGCCTGAAATGCCTCCTGTTAATGGCGCTGCTCCTCAGTAGTCACGCAGACTCGGTGTGTTGCTGCTCCATCGCCTCCCGAGCTCATCACGTGCCCTCTAACTCCTCCTTTTGCGCCTCGAGCTGTCTCACGTGGCTCCTATCATGCTGGGAGGAGGAAGAAGAAGAAGAGATGCATCCGAAAAACCCTTCGCAGCAACCACCACCTTCCCGAACGAGCCAGTGCCATAGTGCGACTCTTTCTCGACCCGAAAACGTCGAAAAAAAACCCGGTCAGGGTCAACCTCACTATCGGGGTACTGGGAAGACGCACGTACCTCCTCCAGATGTCGCTCGTACTTCTCCTAAAATACAGCTCGTAAGTAAATTCTACATTAAAACCAAATAAAATATTGAAAATAAGAAAGAGACTCACATTAGTATTACTGGATCTCGCATCGATCCACGTACCATCATCCTTCCTGTGCGTACGTACAAAAACCTGGTACGTATTGGTCGAAGCACCCATCTCCCACTCCTGTATCCAAATAAAGTTTTCAAATAATTAACATTAAAAATAAATAAATAAATAATATATTATATTCTGGAATTACTTATGATATCCAGAGCATAATCGACCGCAGGTCTAGATCCCCCCTATACTTTGACATCCCAGTACCCGGACCAGCAGGCTCGCTCCTCCTGTTCTGGCTGCACTGCTCGGATTTCTTCTAGGTCTCAAGCTTATCCCACTCAACCTTCCAAGTCCTAGTTGAAATGCATGATATATAAGATGATATAAGTTATTTGTAATAAATAAAAAATTATAATTTTATAAGAAAACATATAACAAAATCATTTGCCTCTAGACCTCCTCGGTAATGCATCTCGGTAGCTAACCACCATGAGAATCATGATACTGCTTCTAATCTTTCAGCTACTTCCAATACTTTTCCGACATCGTTGCATTAAATGTCTCTGTCTGATTTACAGTATACTCGTTTATGTCCTAAAATGTACCCTAAATTAATACATAATTAGAAATTATACCCTAAATGAAACCCTAATTGTAAAAGAAACCTAAATTAAACTGTAATTACAAATTATAACTTAAATTAATACATATTTAAAATTTATACCCTAAATGAAACCCTAATTGCAAATGAAACCTAAATTATACTATAATTATAAATTATACCTAAAATTAATACATAATTAAGAATTATACCCTATATGAAACCCTAATCGCAAATGAAACCTAAATGAAACTATAATAACAAATTATACTCTAAATTAATACATAATTAGATATTATACCCTGAATGAAACCTGAATTGCAAATTAAACCTAAATTAAACTAAAATTACAAATTATACCCTAAATTGCACCCTAATGGTAAATTTTTTCTAAATTGAACCCTAATTCTATAATTATTCCTAATTTGCACCCTAATTGTAAATTATTTCTGAATTGCACCCTAATTGTAAATTATTCCTAAATTGCACCTTAATTGTAAATTATTTGTAAATTGAACCCTAATTGTATAATTATTTCTAAATTGAACCCTAATTGTAAATTATTTCTAAATTGAACCCTAAATTTTATCCCGTTGAGGTAATTAACCATAAACCCTAATTTATAAATCCTAATCTCAAACCCTAATCCATAAAATCAACAATAAAATTAACAAAATAGAATTGAAAAACATAAACTAAAAACACGATATAAAATTACCTTGTGAAAGCTGGAGGCCAAGGTGGGAGGCAAAGGCAGGCTGCGAAGGCGAGCGACGAAGGTGCCTTCTCAATTGCTGCGGAGAGCGGTGGAGGGCGACTGTGGAGAGCAGTGGCAAGGACGTACGGCGGAGGATCTGAAATGAAGCTCCACGGATCTGAACCGAAGCTCGGCGACGAAAAATTTCCTTTTATTTATTTGTTTGCAGTGAGCAGCAGGTATGCCCCGCTGTAGTTTTAATAAACTAGACAGAGGGCAAAACGGGCCTCGGAAAATCCTTTGGAATTGCCGAAGGATATAAATTCCCCTCGGTTTTTCCAAGGGGATTTTCTTCCCTCGGTTTGTTTAATTTTTTTTCTATTTTCTTAATTAAATAACCGAGGTGATGGTTTTTCCCTCGGAAAAAACCAAGGGGATATTATTCCCCTAATTTTTTTCCGAGAGCAAAACCTTCCCCTCGATTTTTTTAATTAAAAAAATAGAAAATGTGTATTTAACGATCGACACCCAATCCTCGTGGTTCCATTACTTGGAGATGCACCCCATGCCAATCCGTGCATAAAATGATAGGATTTATTTTTTATTTTTTATTTAAAATCGAAAAAAATAGAAAATTTGTAAAAATAAAAATAAATCCTATCATTTTACAAATGGGGTGGCAAGCGGTGCATCTCAATGTCATGGAACTACGAGGATCGGGTGTTGATCATTAATTACGCTCTCTTTTTTTTCCAGTTTTTTCTTCAATTTATTTAAAAAAATCGAGGTGATGAAAATCCCCTCAGAGAAAACCAAGGGAAATTTTTTCCACTCGGTTTTTTTATTTAATTAAATATCTGAAAAAGAATTAAAAAACCGAGGGGATCAAAATCCCCTCGGAAAAAATGAGGGCAATTTTGTCCCCTTGTTTTTTTCCGATGGGATTTTCTTCCCCTCGATTTTTTTAATTAATTAAAAAAATTTGTAAAATAAAAGAAATCCTATCTTTTTAGGCACGTGGGGTGGTTTTACACCCGATTTCAATTGAAAATCATCAACAAGCATGTGCGTATTCACACTTGTGGTGTAATTCGACCAACAACCAAGATACGATCGATCGATCAACTTGTTCGGTTGGAAATGAGAAGCGACGAAGCGTCGTGATTTTGTGAAGGCGGAAAGGGGTGCATCTCGATGTCATGGAACCACAAGAATTGGATGTTGACGTCAAATACGCATTTTCTATTTTTTTTCGATTTAAAAAAAATAAAAAAATAAAAAAGAATAGAAAACTAGTAAAAAAATAAAAGAAAATCCTATCATTTTATAAACGGGGCGTCAAGGGGTGTCTCTTGATGTCATAGAACCATGAGAATAGAGCGTTGATCGTTAAATACGCATTATTATTTTTATTTCGATTTTAAATAAAAAATTAAAAGAAAATCAAAAAAAGCAGAAAATTAGAAAAAAATAAAAACAAATCCTATCATTTTATGAATGGGGTGGAAAGGGTGATTTTTTCCCCTCGGTTTTTTCCCGAGGGGATTTTCTTCCCCTTAGTTTTCTTAATTAATTAAAACTTTGAAAAAAAATAAAAACACCGAGGGGACAGTTTTGCCCTCAGTTTTTCCGAGGGAGTTTTCTTCCCCTCGATTTATTATTATTATTTTTATTTTTATTCTCAAAAAACAAAGGGGATGGTTTTGCCCTCGGTTTTTTCAAGAGGATTTTCTTCCCCTCGATTTTAAATATTTTTTATTTTTGATTTATTTATTCAAGAAAAATTGATGGGACGGTTTTGCCCTTAGTATTTCTGAGGGAGTTTTCTTCCCCTCGGTTTTTTTGAAGGGTATATTCCTTTGGTAATGATACCCTCAAAAATCCTTCGGTATTGTCTTCGATAATTATGACGGCAAAAATTGGCGCCGTATTTCCGAGGGATTTACCGAAGGGGATTATCTCGCTCGGAAAAAACCAAGGGAAATTTAATACCCTCGCAAAATACTGAGGGAATATGTCCCTCGGTATTTCACTATTTTTTGTAGTGTAAGTTTGTGTTTTTTTTGTTTATAATATTTTTATATTATTTATGATATTATTTTTTTTATGTTATAATTTTTGTAGCTAGGGTTTGTTTTAGGGTTAATTTGTAATTTTGATTAAATTTATAATTATAGTTAATTTTTGGTTTAATTTGTAATTAGGGTTTTAGATAATTTGTAATTATTGTCTAATTATATACAATTGAATTAAATTAGTGCTAAGTTGGTCGTTAGTGTTCATTTAGGGTTCAATTATGCAATTAGGGTTTAATTTCTAATTATGATTTAATTTGGGTTCAATTTGTAATTAGGTTTTGATTATATACAACTGAATTAGGGCTAAGTTGGTTATTAATGTTTATTTATGGTTAAATTATGCAATTAGAGTTTAATTTTAATTTAGGGTTTAATTTATAATTGTGGTTTAATTCAGTGTTTAATTTTTAATAAGGGTTCTATTATATACAACTTGAGTAAATTAGGACTATGTTGGTCATTAGTGTTCATGTAGGGTTCAACTATGCAATTAGGGTTAAATTTGTAATACTTGTTTAACTTAGGGATTAATTTGTAATTATTGTTTGGTTATATTCAATTGAATTAAAAAATTTAAAATATAGGGGATAATGGTTTTGAAATGCCGTGGTGATCGGTACATGGATGTTGTGTTTAACATATATGTTATATTTTTTTGATATTATATACATGTTGTGATTGGTTGATATTGTGATTGGTTGGGAAGACGTCGGTGATGACATGGTGTACGATGCCGGCTGGGAGGTTTCGTCCCTCTAATAATGAATTTTAAAATTAATTTAGAAAATGGTGGTGGATTTGAAAAGTTTTAAAATGTGGGTGATGATGGTTTTGAAATGTCGTGGTGATAGGTACGTGGATGTTGTGTTTAATATATATCTTATGGTTTGTTTATATTATATACATGTTTTGCTAGGTTGATGTACTTCGGGGGAAAATTGTTTTTTTAGTCCAATATGTTGTCCACTTTCCAATTTTGGACAAATATATTGTCCACTATCAAAACACATACACAAAGTTGGCAAGATCATCAAAACAGGTACAAAATTATCCAATCCGGGCTTGATGGCTGATGTGGCAGGATTCAATGTTTACTTATCAATTTTCATTTAATTTAAATGCAAAAAATCAGAAATCCTACATAAACTACCAAATATACCCCGAGACTCTTGAACTCCCTCCCATTGCCTTATTTGAAACACTTACACACATACGTGACACATATATTTGTTGGGAATCGGTGGTACCGTCGCGCAGTGGAAAACAAAAATTTTTAGAATTTAAATAAATTGAATCGAATTCAATTGACGACGGTCCAATTTTTCTATCAATTAATTCAAACAATGTTTTTAATTGCTTTTATTAAATAGAAATAATTCGATTTTCTTAAAATCGAACGAGCATGATCGTTTTCTATTTAATATATTAATCACATATATATAACAATTATATATATATATATATATTAATATATTAAACTTATATATAACAATTATATATATATATATATATATATATATATTAATATATTAAACATATATATAACAATTATATATATAATAATATATTAATCATATATTTATAATTATATATATTATATATATACATAAACCATTTACATATATATATATATATATATTATATATAAGACAGCAAGCATAAAAACACAAACTGCATGCAATTACATTAACACACATATATATATATTATTTAAGTACTTCTGCATGCATCTTAAAACATGCAGTTAACACATAACTATATATATATATTTAAAAAACATGCAGTTAACACATATGCATGTCATACCACACATATATGTATCATAACGCATGCAAGAAAAACATACACATGCATTAATCATACACTCACGCATATATATGTTATAATCACATCACGCTGCACACACTTATATATCAACTTACATATATCATATATATCAAACAGTATATATATATCAATATATATATAAATAAGCAGCCGTCGTACCTCACCACGGCGGAGGGGCGGCGCAAATGAAGCTCCGGCGAGAGGAGGCGACAGCAAGACGGCTGTGTGGCGGTTCTGTTTCACTGCGAGTCAAGCTCGGCGGCGGCACTCGGCTGAAAACGACGCGGAGGCTGTCAAGCTCGACGGCGGCACTCGGCTTGGCTGCTGCGCGGCGGACGGGCCCAGGAAGCGACGGCGCTGCGTTCAGGCGGCGGAACGGCGTGACCCGGCTGCGGAGAAGCAGCTTCCGGCGATCGTGCGACGACGAGGCGGCTGCGCAATCGGCCTGGTATAGCAACGTGGCGGAAGGATCGGCGGCAGCGCTTCTCACGGCTGAGATGACGGGGACAGCAGCCCGCCGGTGGTTCGACGGATTGCTCGAAACTGTACGAAATCCGATAAGTGGTAGGGCAGCGGGCTTACAGCGGCACGGCGGCGAACCTGGGCTGCAACAACTCCGGCGACTTCGACGCGTCTCGGTGCGGTGGTGTGGGTCCGTCAATCTCCGACTATCGGTATCACACACCGAATTTGCCGATCTTCTCGCGACGCAGCACTAGATGCGTCGAGAGCTCGAAAACGACGGAGAAATTCGACGACCGAACGTTTCGGTGCGACGGCGGCGGCCGGACGACTGGAGGCGTGGGGGCTAGGGTTTTTTGTTTTCTTCCGTCTCAAGTTTTTGTTTTTGTTTCTGTGTGTTTTGAAATGTTCATCCCTTAAAACCCGTCTGCCTCTGTTATTCCTTTTATGTTTTGTTTTTAAATTTTTTTTTTTTTTTATTAAACAAATCAAGCCCAACTAAAGTGGGCTTAAGGAAAAGGCCCAACTACCAAATGGGTAATAAGAGGATGGGCTCAAAAAAATAAAGACCAAGCTCCCTTTTTATTTAATAAAAGCAAGTCTTTTAATTTAATAAAACTCCGGCCCAATAACATTAAAACGGTTTATTGAGTCGACCCAAAATTAAATTAGAAACCCCATTGGAATTAAATCATTTCTCACAAACGATAATTTCGAAAAATATAACAATTATATTTTCGCGTCCATAATAAATTTCTCGTATTTTTCTCAATTCATAATCACAATTATGAAATTTAGATTCAATCATATTGACATCTAACTATGCTAAAATTAACAATTAATTTCTAGCTGTCGTTTTCAATAATCAGGAAACACGTGGTGTGACCCTCAATGGTTCAGGTGTAAGCTAGTTGTGGGTTCACAACACATTGTGATTCGAACAACACATTGTTCTTATATGAACTCGTCCCTTAGAGTCCCTGATTAAATAAAACTCATTTTACTTAATCACTGGTCAAACCAGAACCCAACGAATTATGAGAGGCGCCTAGCAACTACGCATCATAATTCCCTAGATACAAATGAAGTGCCTGCAAGAACCTTGTGATATAGCTTATATGTACAGTACGATCCCTTCGCGATCTATGTCCCGATTGAACAAGAGGTATTGGTTCATCGAGACCTCTTTCTAGTTCAATAACTGTGTGTACGTTCTAGGTTCAAGATAATCCGTTCGTGTGTGACTTAGAGAAACACATTTCTCTAAACACCCCACTATCAGCTCTGGCCAGAGACTCCGAGGATTAATCAACCATCAGAACACACAGGACATCCATGACTTATCATGCGTCCGAATCCCCTACTACCATGCACAGACTTCCCACTAGATTCCCGACTATGCGAACGTTGCCCCTTTTGATCGGCCTCCAAGGAGACACAGAGACAGGTCACAACATAGCCTGTCCTCTAGTGAAGTCACGATGAGGTCTGGGTCTTAAGGATTAATGTTGTACGCTATACCATAGAAATCATCTACTCGATGAGTGGGAACCACTTAGAGATTTCTAGGTGAGGGAGTTCAGTGAACTCATCTTATGAGCACCTACTTATGTATGTCGATGTCCAGACACCGTGACCGATGAGACGCGATCCACATACACTAAGTACTAGTCTTAACGGGAAAGGCCTGTATCCTCATTATGGCGTAACCCTATGACTAGGAACAAGTTCGACGAGTTACATTACGTGCTGGATTATCTCACGGTTCTGCTAGACCAATCCACCGTAATAGAGTAACTTCATCAGGACCATACCTATGCAACTAGCAAGGGATAAAAGATATGGAATGCCAATAAGTATGAAAGATATTATTACGAATAAAAACGATTGTATTACAAGAGAATGGTCAGACCACAGCCACAAGTTGGCTTGTTGGTCACCTTATTCTAACAATCTCCCACTTGACCTAAAGCCAACTATTCATGTATCTAAGTCCCATCGACTCTCGATGTTTCTCGTGGACTGATATCGATAATGGCTTGGTGAAGGGATCTGCAACGTTGTCTTCAGAGGTGACACGTTCAACAACGACTTCACCCCTCTCTACAATATCACAAACAAGGTGATACTTCCTCAATACGTGCCCGGACTTCGGATGAGATCTCGGTTCCTTGGCCTGCGCCACGGAACCGGTGTTATCGCAGTATACCAGTACTGCCTCGTCCGCACTTGGAAATACACCCAACTCTTGGATGAATTTTCTTATCCAAGAAGACTCCTTTGCTGCATCACATGCTGCAATATACTCAGCTTCGGTGACAGAATCMGCCGTCGTGCCTTGCTTGGAACTCTTCCAGCACACGGCGCCACCGTTAAGCTTAAATATAAATCCTGAATTTGACCTAGAGTCATCCACATCCGACTGGAAACTAGAATCTGTGAAGCCTTCTATTTTCAGCTCGGCATCCCCGTAGACTAAGAACAGATCTCTAGTTCTTCGTAAGTACTTGAGAATGTCCTTCACTGCCTTCCAATGGGCAGGTCCAGGGTTAGACTGATATCTGCTTGTGACACTCACCGCAAACGCAATATCAGGTCTCGTACATAGCATGCCATACATTATGCTAACAATAGCAGATGCATATTGTCCTATTCATCTCATCGATTTCCGCTTGCGTCCGAGGACACATAGATTTCGATAGACGAATCCCGTGGGACATTGGCAAGGAACCTCTCTTGGATTCTTGCATGTGAAACCGTTTCAACACAGTGTCTATGTACAAGGATTGGGACAAGCCAAGCAATTTTCTCGATCTATCTCTATAGATCCGTATTCCCAATACGTAGGATGCTTCGCCCAAATCCTTCATTGAGAAACGTGTGGATAACCATGCTTTGGTTGATTGAAACATCCCTACATCATTCCCAATAAGTAGTATGTCATCAACGTAAAGCACTAGAAAAGTCACTGCGCTCCCACTAACCTTCTTGTAAACACAAGGTTCCTCCGGGTTCTTTACAAAATCAAACACTTTGATAACTGTGTCGAACCGAATATTCCAACTTCGGGATGCTTGTTTCAATCCATAAATGGATCGCTGGAGCTTGCAAACCTTTTGCTCCTCTCCAGTAGATATGAAGCCTTCCGGCTGCGCCATATAAATTTCTTCCTCAATGTTACCATTAAGGAAGGCGGTCTTCACATCCATTTGCCATATCTCGTAGTCATAATGCGCAGAAATGGCCAGCAAAATCCTAATGGACTTAAGCATCGCAACTGGTGAAAAAGTTTCCTCATAATCAACGCCTTACTTCTGAGTATAACCTTTTGCAACCAGTCTAGCTTTATAGGTCACTACCTTTCCATCAACTCCAAATTTTCTTTTATAGATCCACTTGCAGCCTATGGGAACGATTCCCTCGGATGGATCTACCAAGGTCCATACCTTGTTGGAGTACATGTAGCCCATTTCGGATTTCATGGCTTCCAGCCAATGTCCCTGGTCTGTATCAGATACAGTTTCGATGAAGGTTCTAGGATCGGATCCTTGATCAACCTCATCTACTAGGAATAATCTATCGGGTACTTTCCGAACTCTTTCGGATCGTCGCACCGATGGTTCAGGAGGTATATTAGTGGTTTGTTGAATTTGCTCATTCTCATGTGCTTGAACTTCGTTTTGTGGTTCTCGAACTTCTTCGAGTTCTACCATGCTGCCTTTTCTATCTAATAGAAATTCCTTCTCAAGGAAAGTGGCATTTCTTGAAACAAACACTTTTGCTTCAGAAACAAAGTAGAATTCGTATCCCATTGAATCTTGGGGATACCCCACAAAATAGCATAAATCGGATCGACTATCCAATTTATCTCCCATCAACCGCTTCACATAAGCGGGGCAACCCCATATCTTAATATGTTTGAAACTGGGTTTTCGGGAATGCCAAAGTTCATATGGAGTGGAGTTAACTGCTTTGGTGTTAACCCTATTCAGCAAATATACGGCAGTCAGGAGTGCATGACCCCACAAGTATGCCGGCAGTTCAGTGAATCCCATCATGGATCGAACCATGTCCAACAAAGTTCGATTCCGACGTTCGGAAACTCCGTTCAATTGAGGAGTTCCAGGAGGAGTCCACTGAGAGAGAATCCCATTCTCTTTTAAGTAGTCTATAAACTCGGCACTCAAGTACTCTCCACCACGATCAGATCGTAGTTTCTTAATACGTCGCCCGAGTTGGTTTTCTACTTCGTGTCTAAAATCTTTGAACCTTTCAAAAGTTTCAGACTTGTACTTCATTAAGTACACAAACCGTACCCTAGAGTAATCGTCGGTAAAGGTGACGAAGTAGCTATAACCACCCCTAGCACTAACACTTAGTGGGCCACAAACGTCTGTATGGATCAAATCCAATAGACCTTCAGCACGTTCCATCTGTCCCTTATAAGGCGACTTGGTCATCTTTCCTTTAAGACAAGACTCGCAAGTCCCAAGTGACTTCACATCCTCCAAGGAGAACAATCCATCACGAGCGAACTCGTTCATCCTTCTCAAGGAAATATGACCCAATCTAGCGTGCCAAAGTTGTGCCGGGTTTAGACTATCATTTTTACGTTTTGCTGAAATAGTGTTAATCGGTATTTCATTAAGATTTAATTCATATAAGTTGTTAACTAGTTGTCCTTTACATATTACCTTATTATTCTTCTGTATCAAGCAAACAGAACTTCCAAATACAAAAGAAAAACCTTCAGAATCCAAAACAGGAATAGAAATAAGGTTTCGAATAAGAGTCGGTACATAAAGACAATTGTTCAAAACAACTTGATAATCAGAATTCAAAATAGAAAGATAAACAGTCCCAATGGCTTCGGCAGCAACTCTTGCTCCGTTGCCCATCCTTAGGTAGGTCTCTCCTACATCAAGTCTTCGGCTTCTTGCCATTAGCTGCAAATCATTACAAAGATGTGAGCCACAACCGGTATCCAATACCCAAGACGAAGAATCAACGGACAAGTTTACTTCAATGAAATACATACCTTTCTCAGAACGCTTCTGGTCAAGATAATCTTTGCAGTTGCGGCGCCAGTGGCCCGGTTTTCCACAATGGTGACAAACGTCATCAGCTTGCTTGCTGACTTTGCCACTCCTTTGACCCACTTGAGCCACCCTTCGCAAATGTTTGCTCGGAACGGAACTTTTCCGTTTCTTCGAGAAAGAACTCTTCTTTCCAGAAGGAGCAGTAAGGAGAAACAGATTTCTCCTTCTTGATGGTTGCCCCATAGCTGACTAACATGTTCAACATCACATCCAAGGTAGGATCGAGTTTGTTCATGTTAAAGTTCACTATGAACTGTTCATAGGAACTTGGAAGAGACAGTAGGATCAAATCCACCTGCAACTCAGAAGGAAGTACCACGTCTAAGTTC
>BMAC01000207.1:895297-959737 GCA_014905375.1 Phtheirospermum japonicum | reverse complement strand
TCTGCCACGCCGGAGTCCGCCGCTTCGCCGACTGTTCACGCCCTTGCCCGTTCGAGCGCCGCCAGTTCGAGGCCGCCTCGTCTGCCGGTGCTGTGCAGTGGCAACAGCCGAGCCGCCTCGCCTGCCGGGCTGCTGTTGCCGCTGCCGGGCTGCTATTGCAGTGCCTTGTAGTCTGCTGCCGGCGAGTCGGAACCGTCGTCTCCACGAAGTTGCTGCCTGCCGTGGTTGTGAGGTAATATGGTGGCTGTATATATATATATTTGATACATATATATGTTCAGTTTGATAATATATATATATATATGCAGTTTGGTTAATATGGTATATATATATATGATGCTGTGCATATACGTTTTTATATATATGATGCTGTGTAGTGTGTATGAGATTTGTATGCATGCTATGTGCAGAGATGTATATATATGATATATATTAGCTACTAAATATGTTTAATATATATATATGATATGTATATGTGTGGAGTTTGGTTTTTATTTAACAGTTTATGCATGCTGTTGTGTTGTAATGCATGCTGCGATGTATATATGTGTTATATTAATGCATGCTGACTTTGTACACATGTTTATATATATATAATGTAATGCTGATTATATAATATATATTTAAACATATGATTAATATATTATTATATATATAATTGTTATATATATATATATATATATATATATATATATATATATAATAAATAGAAAATTATCATGCTCGTTTGATTTTACGAAAATTGAATTGTTTCTATTTATTAAAAGTAATTAAAACATTGTTTCAATTAATTGATTATAAAATTGGACCGTCGTCAATTGAATTCGATTCAATTAATTTAAATTTTAAAAATTTTTGTTTTCCGCTGCGCGACGGTACCACCGATTCCCAACAATATGTTCATGCTAAATGTCTTGATAAGAGTTGTGGATGGAAGCTTCATGCTATTAAGCTTGTAGATGCTATCACTTTTCAAATCATAAAGTATACACCAGTCCATACTTGTAAGGTCACTAACAAGGTTAGAAACATCAAATCTACTTGGTTGGCTGGGAAATATCGTAACAAATTTAGGAATGATCCAAAGAGGGGGGGTAAAGGGGTTTAGGAAGGATGTAATTGATGAACTTAGGGTTCATATTTCAAATCATCAAGCATATATGTGTAAGAAGAAAGCCATAAAAGACTTGGATGGGATACCAGATGAATAGTATGAGTTACTATGGGATTTTTGTGAAGAAGTCAGAACATCTGACCTTGGTAGTACAATTTTATTAGGAACTGATAAAACCATTGGTGAAAATATTTTTGATAGGCTGTACATTTGTTTGCATGCACTGAAATAAGGTTTTAATAGGGGTTGTAGGCTTGTAATTGGGGTGGATGGTTGTTTTCTTAAGGGGCCACATGAGGGTACTCTATTAACAGCTGTAGTTGTCGATGAAAATAATAATATATTCCCCATTGCACATGTTGTTTTTTAGTGTAGAGAATAAGGATAATTGGGAATGGTTCTTGCATCTTCTGAAAATGGACTTTCATATAGAGAAGTATTATGAGTGGACTTTCGTTTCAGACAAGCTGAAAGGTTTAATCAGTGGCATGCATGAATATATTTCCCAATTCTGACCAGAAGTTCTATGCTAGGCACTTGCATTAAAATTTTAAGAGGGCAGGGTTTAGGGGGAAGTTGTTGAAGAATGCATTTTGGATGGCAGCTAGAGCATGCACAATGAATGAGTTTAGGAGACATTCAATAGCAACATTCTTGAAGATAAAGAGAAGCCCATAGTGTCTATAATAGAATGGATCTTGGAGTATTTGATGAAAAGATTGCAAAAGAATAGGGATAATGCTGTTACAAATTAGACTGGTACTTTTTGTCCTAAGATTTAAGAGATACTGGATAGACATGTTAGCAACTTAGTGTTAGTTTAGTATAATGGAAGGACATGTCTTAGTATACTTATACTGATTTTTTATGATGATATGAAATGGTTTTGCAATCACTGTTTGCATTTTAGTTTATTTTTCATAATCGTTCTAATGTAAATGTTCCATATACATACATTGTAGATGATATGGTGTGGGGAGTCACATGGTAAGATCATATCATCGGAACCTTGTATTGTAATAAATGCTCACGGCATAGATGGTTCTGAACACACCATTGATAAACCGTAGAATAATCTGACAAGTCAGTTTATCTTGATTGACTGATTATTCTAGTACACTCTATGTAGTGTATTTGAGGAAAGGATCGCGATAGGATATTATTCTCTGTCTATGACCCATATAGTGAGAGAATAAAGATCCACAGAGTTCGGGTTCTGAACTCATGTGATATTGTCAAGCATAAGAGTGCATTGCTCATTACTTTGACATATCAATGGGTGAGATCTTTTCGTAGATCAATAATCTCGATATCTTGAGTAATGTCAGTGCATGCTTGATGTTTTGAGCAGACATGAGCATTGTGTCCTGGTGCGCCAGGTTGATGATGTTCTCTTGAGGAAACACAAGTTCATGTTGAAACCCTGCAGGTGGAAATTATTCCGTACATGATAAAGCTTGTGTGGTACTACTCAAGGTTTAGAAGTTAATTAATTTATAGTTGTCAGAGATTTACATAATTAATTAACAAACATTAAATCTTAAACACGGGGAATGGCTGTACTAAAGAAAAAAGCTTATTCAGAAATATGTATTAAATTGGTAGGTCAGTTATATTTTTTTAGTGGAATAAAAGTAAAACTTAATTTATTTAATTATATCCTAAGTTTATTGGATATTAGAAATTAAATAAATTAATGGGCCAAATTTATATTCTTCTAGATCCCTATTGTAGCCCAATATGATTGTGAGTGGACTGGAGATAGAACATGAGATAGAGGCCTAAACCCAGTAGGGTTTGGATGCTTGATTTTCGAAAACCCCTAGTATAAATAGGGGTGTGATTTTTGAAAATCACACACATATATACACAAAAAACATCCCCTCTTGGTTCTTATCTGATCTCCATAGAATTCACAATCCTATCTGTAGTATACAGATACAGAGACGCAGTCCGGGAATACAGTAGAATATCCGGGAGTTGAATCTGCTGCAGAAATTCGACGGCTTTGAAGAAGGGGAGAGGCGCCGAATTCATCTTCATTCAACAGCAAGATCAGACCTTTGATCTTGTCCTCAGACCGTCTGATTATTGTAAGTAGATTCAATATTTATGTTTCCGCTTTATTAAATTTGAACCTGCCGTACATGTTTTAATCCGGACGTGTGAATACATTCATATGCATGAAAATATGACTTACATGAATACATAATTAAAATATGAATATCCAATAGATCCTGCGGGGCTCAATTCGAAAAAACCCCAAAAATTGGTATCAAAGCGGGTTTCGACACTATTCTTATTTTAATTGTTTCATGAATTTCGAATTACATGATTAAATTTGATGTTGAATTTATGGTGTTTAAATTTTCAGATTTAATAGCCCATGTATTTCGATTTTTATGGCTTTTAAAACTTGGATGAATTTTTTGATTATTTTTGAAAATTCTAGTTTTAAATGAATTGTAATTTCAGTCATCTTGGAATAAGATTTGGATTGATATTTGATGAACTACAAATTTTCAGATTTTATTTTCATGACGAAAGAAATTTTGATGGTCAAGATTTTGTTTTTGATGTCTATTAAATTACATAATTTTAACTGATAATTTTAGGTACTATAGAAATAATTTTGGATGGATTTTTGATTATCATCAAAATTTCCAGATTTATTTTTTGATATGGTTTGAAAATTATGGAGATTAGAAAAGGAATAGGTAATTTTTGATATATATTATAAGTTACCTAGTTCTGATCAACTTAGTTTTGAAAAAGAAATTTTAGATTTGGTAATTTCTGAAGTGGTTCAGAATTTTCAGATTTTTTGTTCTTGTGATTTTCGAAACTGGCACTATTTTATTTGGAAAATATTTTTGATTAATGTTAAAATTTCCAAGTGTGAAAAATATGATAAATTTCGATTTTAGTAAATTATTTTGGAGAAGATTTTAATTAAAATTAAATTTCCAAAGTTATTTATGTGTGTATTTCGAAAATTATACATGTTGGATTTAGATTTGGTATTATTTTATGTTACCTAATTTAAATACTAATAAATATGAAAATAGAATTCTAAATCTTGAAATATTTGGAGTGGATCAAATTTTTCAGATTTGTTATTCTTGTTATTTTCGAAATTTGTGGTATTTTAAATTGGATAAGGTAATTTTGATATAGATAAATAAATACCAAGAGTCTAATTGTAAAAGGGATTAAATTTAAGATAAGATTTGAAAGAATTTGAAGTATATCAAAATTGCAAATCGTAATCTTTGTAGAATTCGATCCTTAGATGCATTATTTGGATTAGATTTTGATTTATGTCAAGATATCCAAAAAAATTTTAAATTAAGGATGTTTTGAAAATTTGAAATAAATTTGTAGGATATTTTAATTAATTCTCAAATTTATTTTTTGATAATTTTCGAAAAATTACAAGTTTAAAATTGGTGGATAATTTTTTTTTTTAATTTCCAATTTTATCTTGTTGTATATTTTTGAATTAATTAATTTAATTAATTGTAAAACTCGAAAATCATAAGTTCATGTATAGTTATCATGTGTTATTTCATGAGCATCATATTTCAATGATTATTGGATTTGTAGATGGTATTTGCTTACCGGTTTACCAACTATCATGGCTCCAATTTTATTTTATGTGATGTTATGAATGTATAGTTGAATGAATGTTTTGGCCGTATGCCGGTTTGGCTACGTGATTTTTATCCATGACGAAATCCATGGATTAGGTCTAGGCTTTATTTTATGTTGTTTTAATGTAATAGAAGTAAAATTTTTAGATCGGTTTTTAAGTTGTAATTTTATTCTAGATGTACTAGTTCTTTTCCTTTTGGAATAGTTAGACTGTATAAAATAGAAATCGGAGATCACCTCAAAAGAGGAAAGAAGTACAACACCAAGAAGGAAGGTTCACTGATTCACGTCCTGAAACCCTAAGTGGAGCTAGGATTTTCGGCGAGGCGCAGTGATGGAGGCGGCGGACCAGCTGTTTCTTCCGGAGCTGTCTTTCCAGTTTATCTCATCAATAAACATGAGATAATAAGCCATGGTAGTTGGTTTTATTTTCATTGTTTATTTATGTTGTTTGAAGCATGCAATGGATGTTTACATTTTATGTGATAATTGTATGTTTTTAGATGGGATAAAATGAAACCTCAAGCATAAATAACTAAGTGGGAGAGATACATACCAAAGTATGTGGAAAATCTCATACGGTCTCCATTAATCTAGTTTAATTGAGATTTGATGGGCATGCGCGTTGACATCGGTCCTCCTCCATATCAAATATGTCATATCATGGAAATCTCTAGAAATTAAATCTCCTCGATGGATAGCTGTAGAGAACAATTAGAACTGACTGACTCCTCCATCTGGAGCAGTCAAATTCGAAATTAAACTCTTGGGGAAAAGATAATGGTGTTCACACTTAGACATAATGTATTGATAAACGTCCACACGATCGTGGCTTATCAATTAGATAATAATGTGACCATGTTTTATCCGACTATTAATTTGCTTGTTGTAAGGAAATACAACTGGAGGTAAATTAAAGGTTTAAAACCTATTTAAAAATTAATTTTATAAACGTCCACACGATCGTGGCTTATAAAAGTTTTTTTAAGGGTCGGTGGAAAAGTATATAATTCTTTGTGAGGTTTTCTATTATATACTGTTTATCCTAAAGTTTGTGACTGTATTGCATGTTTTATTTCAGTTCTTTCCATATCAACATGGCTCTCTCCAATTTATCCTCTATACTCAAAGAAAACAAACTCACCGGTAAAAATTATAATGATTGGATTCGAAACCTGAACTTAGTTTTAGTTGCTGAGGGACACAAATTCGTACTTGAGGAAGAATGTCCTAAAAAGACGGAAGAGGGTGCTGACGAGGCTCAAAGGGTCGCGTATGATAAGTGGGTCGAGTATGATAAGATTGCGCGCTGCTACATTTTGGCTTCTATGTCAAATGTGTTGCAACATCAACATCAGACTATGAAGACTGCTGCTGAAATCATGCTCAACCTGAAGGAGCTTTTCGGTCATCAGAACCGCTCGGCATGCCACTTAGCTGAGATTGAGACCTTGGGTGGGAGTCTGGACGCTGATTCTCAGCTTGGCATCGTGCTTCACAGTTTATCTTCGAAGTTTGAGCAGTTTAGGTTGAACTTCTTGATGGTAAAGAAGGATGTGACCTTGACTGAACTGCTCATTGATCTTCAAGCAGCTGAACTGCTTTAGAAGAACAGTTCTGAGATGCACATGGCCGACGTTAGGGCGTCTTCTTTGAGGGTGAAAAAGAAGAAGAGGTTCGTTCCTAAGAAGGCCGCAAATGTGGCGCCTAAGGTGAAGAAGCTAAAGCCAAATATTCATCCTGAGGAGTTCAAGTCGAAGACCAAATGCTTCAAATATGGCCAGTCAGGTCACTGGAAGTCCGTGTGTCCCAATAAGATCACTAAGAGAGGTATATCTCACACTCTAGTGGTTGAAACGCTACTTGTTCTTCTCATTCGTGGGTAGTAGAGCTACTGATCATGTTTGCATGTCTTTACAAGGGTTCCTGGTAAAATTTTAGCTGAGTGAGGATGAGATCACCGTCTACATAGGCAATGCCACGAGAGTGGCGACTGTTGCAGTGGGAGACGTAGTTTTACCTTTCAGTAGTGATAGAACTCTTGTTTTAAGAAATTGTCTTTATGTACCTGGTTTTAGGCGAAACTTGATTTCGGTTTCTAGACTTTTTAAGGATGGATATTCTGTTTCTTTTGATGACAAGGTCGTTATCTTTAGTTGTAAAAATTTTATCTTTTCTAGCACATTAGATGAACAACTTTACATTCTAAAACCAATGTTTGACACTGCATAAAAGCAACTTTTGAATACTTCGATTATTAACTCTAACAAAAGAAAAGAACCTTCAGAATTGAATTAAACCTATCTTTGGCATCTTAGGCTCGATCATATTAATCTAAAGAGGATACAAAGGTTGGTAAATGATGGACCATTCTCTTCTTTGGTTTTGGAATCATTTCCTTTGAGTGAATCCTGTTTAGAAGGAAAAATGACCAAGCGTACTTTTGAGTAAATAGGAAAATGATCCGAACTATTATATTTGATTCACTCCGACTTGTGTGTCCCTATGTAAATTCATACAAGAGGAGGGTTCGAGTATTTCATCACTTTGATTGATGATTATTCTAGATACGACTATATCTATCTGTTACGTCACAAGTCAGAATGCTTTGAGAAATTTAAAGAGTTTAAGGCAGAAGCGGAAAAACAAACAGGTAGAAGTATCAAGTCACTACGACCTGATCATGGAAGCGAGTACCTTTCAACTGAATTTAGGGAATACTTGGCAGAGCGGCTGACTGCGCCTGGAACGCCACAGTAAAATGACATGGCGGAGAGGAGGAACAGAACACTGTTAGAGATGGTTAGATCATTGATGAGCTATTCGGAGTTACCTATTTTGTTCTGGGGAAATGCACTGGAGACAGCGGCTTACATTCTTAACTTGGTTCCATCAATGTCAGTTCCTTCTATGCCCACAGAATTATGAACTGTACGAAAGCCCAGTTTGAAGCATATTCGGTTTTGGGGTAGTCCAGCACACAAGTTAGACAAGGAAGATGATAAGCTGGCTCCTCGTACAGATGTAAGGTTGTTTGTTGGATATCCTAGACGAACGAAAGGAGGTTTTTATTATAGTCCTAAGGATCAGAAGATCATTGTTAGCACCAATGCTCGATTCTTAGAAGAAGACTATGTTATAAACCCCAATTCAAGGAGCCAAATCATCCTTGAGGAACTAAGAGGGGATGGATCGAATTCCACACCAGTTGTACAAGAAGAGGTACTACAAGATACTGCAAAACGTGTCACTAAAGTACAAGAACTGCCTCGTCGTAGTGGGAGGGTTGTACGCCAACCTAATAGATTCATTGGTCTGGGAGAGGCTTCGGATTTCCCAGAGGGACTAAATGAATTGGATCTCAGGACCTATGATGAGTCAGTGCGAGACAAATATGCAATTTCTTGGAAGACTGGAATGGAATCTGAGATTGGATCTATGTATCACAATCAAGTTTGGGATCTTGTAGAACCACATGATGGGATAAAACCCATTGGTTGTAATTGGATCTCTAAACGCAAGAGAGGACCTGATGGGAAGGTTGAAACCTTCAAAGCTAGATTGGTGGCGAAAGGGTATACTCAGAAAGAAGGAATCGATTATGAGGAAACCTTTTCACCAGTAGCCATGCTTAAGTCAATCCGGATTCTCTTGTCTATTGCTGCTCATATGAATTATGAGATCTGTCAAATGGATGTCAAGACAACTTTCCTAAATGGAAGTCTTGAGGAAAACATCCACATGAAGCAACCAGAGGGTTTCATTGCTAAAGGACAAGAGCACTTAGTGTGCAAGCTTAAGAGATCCATTTATGGACTAAAGCAGGCATCGAGGTCTTGGAACATCCGGTTTGACGAGGTCATCCAGTCATATGGATTCATGCAATGTCCGGATGAGAGTTGTGTGTACAAGAAATGTGACAGAAACGTGGTAGTATTCCTCGTACTTTATGTGGATGATATCCTGCTTATTGGAAACAATAAAAAGGTGTTATCCGACATAAGGGTTTGGTTGTCCAAGCAGTTCGATATGAAGGACCTGGGAGAAGCCGGACACGTCCTTGGCATCAAGACCATTCATGATCGCAAAAGGAGGATACTATATCTGTCTCAGGAAACCTATATCGATACAGTGCTAGCAAGGTTTAGCATGGAAAATTCCAAAAAAGATTTTATACCTTTCGAGGATGGAATTCATCTATCCAAGAAAATGTGTCCCCAAACACAGTCTGAGATAGATGACATGAGGAAGGTTCCATATGCTTCGGCAGTGGGGAGCTTAATGTATGATATGCTATGCACTAGGCCTGATATATGCTATGCAGTTGGCATGGTAAGCAGATATCAATCTAACCCTGGACGAGGTCACTGGACTGCGGTCAAAGGCATTCTCAAGTACCTTAGACGGACTCGAGATTACATGTTGGTATACCGCTCTGATAGTCTAGTACCTTTGGGTTACACAAACTCAGATTTTCAATCCGATAAAGATCAAAGAAAGTCTACCTCGGGCTATATGCTTACACTTGGAGGCGGAGTTGTTGCATGGAGGAGCATAAAGCAGAAATGCATTGCGGATTCCACCATGGAGGCCGAGTATGTTGCCGCCTTTGAGGCAGCTAAAGAGGCGGTCTGGCTCCACAGTTTCCTGTTGGACTTCAGCGTGGTCCCTGATTTGCCAATGACTATCACGATATACTGTGATAACTCTGGTGCAGTGGTAAATTCGAAGGAACCTAGAGCCCACAAAGCAAATAAACACATAGAGAGAAAGTACCACCTTATACGAGAGATCGTTAAGAGAGGAGATGTGGTGGTGGTCAAGATTGCGTCTGAGGACAATTTGGCTGATCCATTCACGAAGAGCCTTCCGGCTAAGGCCTTTCATGGTCACGTGGAGAAAATGGGGGTGAGATGCAGACCTGGTGGCGCGCTTTGAGTAGATAGTTAGATTGGAGAGTTAGCCAGTTTGTTATTATGATTTATAGACATGCTTCAAGTATAAGTGGGAGATTATTAGTTTAGTATACTGGAAGGACATGTATTAGTATACTTATACTGATTATTTATGATGATATGAAATGGTTTTGCAGTCACTGTTTTCATTTTAGTTTATTTTTCATAATCGTTCTAATGCAAATGTTCCATATACATACATTGTAGATGATATGGTGAGGGGAGTCACATGGTAAGATCATATCATCGAAACCTTGTATTGTATTAAATGCTCACGGCATAGATGGTTTTGAACACACCATTGATAAACCGTAGAACAATTTGACAAGTCAGTTTATCTTGATTGACTGATTATTCTAGTACACTCTGTGTAGTGTATTTGAGGAAAGGATCGCGAAAGGATATTATTCTCTGTCCCTGACCCAGATAGCGAGAGAATAAAGATCCACAGAGTTCGGGTTCTGAACTCATGTGATATTGGCAAGCATAAGAATGCATTAATCATTACTTTCACATATCAATGGGTGAGATCTTTTCGTAGATCAATAATCTCGATATCTTGAGTAATGTCAGTGCATGCTTGATGTTTTGAGCAGTATACATGAGCATTGTGTCCTAGTGCGCAAGGTTTATGATGTTCTCTTGAGGAAACACAAGTTCATGTTCAAACCCTGCAGGTGAAATTTATTCCGTACATGATAAATCTTGTGTGGTACTACTCAAGGTTTAGAAGTTAATTAATTATAGTTGTCAGAGATTTACATAATTAATTAACGAACATTAAATCTTAAACACTAGGAATGGCTGGACTAAAGAAGAAAGCTTATTCAGAAATATGTATCAAATTAGTAGGTTAGTTTTATTTTTTTAGTGGAATAAAAGTAAAACTTAATTTATTTAATTATATCCTAAGTTTATTGGATATTAGAAATTAAATAAATTGATGGGCCAATTTAATATTCTTCTAGATCCCTGTTGTAGCTTAATATGACTGTAAGTGGACTGGAGATAAAACATGAGATAGAGGCCTAAACCCAGTAGGGTTTGGAGGCTTGATTTTCAAAAAACCCTAGTATAAATAGGGGTGTGATTTTCGAAAATCACACACATATATACACAAAAATCATCCCCTCTTGGTTCTTATCTGATCTCCATAGAATTCACAATCCTATCTGTAGTATACAGCCCACTCTGTATCAGATACGCAGTCTGGGAATACAGCAGAATATCCGGGAGTTGAATCTGCTGCAGAAATTTGACGGCTTTGAAGGAGGGGAGAGGCGCCGAATTCATCTTCATTCAACGGCAAGACCAGACCTTTGATCTTGTCCTCAGACCGTCTGATTATTGAAAGTAGATTCAATATTTATGTTTCCGCTTTATTAAATTTGAATCTGTCGTATATGTTTTAATCCGGACGTGTGAATACATTCATATGCATGAAAATATGATTTACATGAATACATAATTAAAATATGAATATCCAATAGATCCCGTGGGGCGCAATTCAAAAGAACCCCAACACTTAGTTGAGCGCATACCTATGAAAGCTGATGAATACAACTTCCAGATTGAGTGTGCCAATGGTGATCAATTCATGGTCAACTTGAAAGACTGTAAATGTGGTTGCAGGAAGTGGGAGTTGAGTAGGATCCCCTGTGTTAATGCTATGAGTGCTATACATTTCCAGGGGTGGTATTTAGAAGACTTTGTGAATCCTTTCTACAAGGTAGAAACATATAAGAGGGTGTAAGAGGCTGCAATAATGCCTATTAATGGCAGGAATGGGTGGGTCCCTACTGGTTTTGATTCACCATTACCACAAAACCTTGGTAGGGCTCCAGGAAGACCAATAGTATTGAGAATAAGGGAGCCTGAAGAGGCAAAAATCAATTTCAGAAAAAGACATAGAGTGAAGCCTAGAGTTGTGACTAGTGATGGCCTTATTAGGAGACAGAAAATGGGATTGAAATGTAGCAATTGCCATGGAACTGAACACAATAAAAGGGGCTGCGAGCATGTCAAAGGGTTCCATCTTAGTCAGCCAACTGAGCCAAGTCAACTAACTAAGCCACCTTCTCAAGTTATCCCAGACAAGAAGCAGGTTAATCTTTTTTCAATTTTCTTATTATCTATTGTATTAACTTTTAATATAGTGTCATTTTCATTATGAATTTTTTTAATGACTCATTAGGTATAAAAAAGGGGTCAACAAAACACAGGCATTAAGCTCCCAACACAAGGAAGTGTGGCAGGAAGAAAACCAAGCAAAAATAGGAAGAAAAATGTAAGCATGATTTTAATTCTTTGTACTTGTGTTTATTATTATTATTATCTATCCCATTGTGTTTTGTTTCAAGTGAGCTATTACATTTGATATTATCCAGACAAAAGGTGCAACCTCTGCTGAGCCATCTATGTACCAACAGTTCCAGTAAGGTAAAAATCTTGGTGGGTCATCATCATTTCACCTCCTGTTGTTGGATAATTCATACCTAGCCAAGAGAGCTCCATTACACATAGGGATACTCTGCTTAAACAGATCTTCAGTGAAGCTGGTCAGAAGTACAGTTACATCTCAATTTTGGTTGCTAGAACCGATGAGCTTGGTGGTCAGAATATGAAGAGAAAGGGGAAGGAGCCTATGTGATTTCACTGGGTTTTTCTTTCTTCAGTTTTTGTCATGTAATTTAATTTGTGATTGAAAATTTTATTTTGATTGACATTCTTGGGTGGTGTGATGTAACATAAGTTATGTTTAACAATTTTCTTTTGGATGGGCAAGTATGTGTTGAAATCGTGACTCCTGGTTTATCAAACTATAATGTCAGGTTTTGGTGTAAGGTTTTGTAAGTTTTTCATGTAAGGAATGATGTGATCAAAGTATAATCTAGGGTGATCAGTCTTATTTCGTAGGAATGGTGCAACGTTAGGATTGTAATTCCCAGTTTCTTGAATGGTGAAATGTTGGGATTGTAATTTTTTTATCTCAATTTTCTAATTATTGTTTGCCTTTTCATGTCTGTTTGAGATTCTCATATTTATACCATTACCTTTATTTCATGTTTAAACCATTGTTTGAATTGCTATTGTCATATAGAATTACAAGTTCCTGTTTCTACAAATAGGGGGACTAAAAAATCACCACAATTACAGTGGCATTAGCAATAAGTTTGAATAACATGTTCCAATTTCTACAAATAGGGGACTCAAAACTTACCATAATCACAATTCATATAACTAGTTGAAGACATTAAAATCATAATACCAAGCATTACATAAGAACAGTGACAAGAAATTTTATAAAATAACAATTCCATCTACTTGAACTATTACATAATTACATTAACTAAATAGTTAAAGGACATTGAATTATCATTAATGGAATAAAACGTCTAGTTAAAACCATTAAAATCACAATACCAAGAATTACAAAAGAAAAGTGACAAGAAATTTTACTTGAACTATTACTGGCAGAAAAAGCGAGGATTAATTCAGAAAATAGGACACACATCCCTATTCAACTATTTTTAAATTTTAATTTTGCAACCACATCAACAGTAAGATCGCCCAAGTATTTACAAGCCACAATTGCATCTTTTTCCTTTTTCCGATTAGTATTTTCATTTGGGCGACATATTTCTCCTTCAAGCTTTTAATTTCAACTTCATGCTCTTCTCTCATCGACTTTATTTTAGCTTGAAGCTCTTGAATTGTACGAGTTGATAATGGATCATCCCAATTGAAGAAATTGCACCCACCAGTACTCTAATTCTTGCAGCCATGGAATCTCTTACCTGGATTTTGTTTTGTGTCAGACGTGCATAATTTGGCCTTCTTATTGCAATAACAATTAAAGCACAAAGAAGAGGGGGCTATATAAGAAGAAGCAGAGGAGTGTGAAGAAGAAGACATTAAGTTTTTATTTTCTCTCACTTAGGGCTCGGCGGGTTGGGGGAAGGTGGGAAAGATGGGAGACAATTTGGTTTTTTTCTTATTTATTCATATTCATCTTGCCACGTCAAACAACGAAGGTATATTTAGTAGTTTATGTAGAATTTCTGATTTTTTGCATTTAAATTAAATGAAATTTGATAAGTAAACATTGGATCCTGCCATGCCAGCTATCAAGTCCGGATTTGATAATTTTGTACCTTTTTTGATGATTTTGCCAACTTCGTGTATGTGTTTTGATAGTAGACAATATCTTGGTCCAAAATTGGAAAGTGGACAACATATTGGACCAAAAAATCAATTTTCCCTATACTTCGGTGATGATGTGTTTTACGATGCCGGCCTGGAGGTTTTGTCGCTCAAATAATAGATTTTAAAATTCTTTTGATCGACAATACTCTTTGTTTATGCACTCGAATAATATACCTTAGACTCGTTTAGGATTTAGTATCGAATAGAGAGTTTGATACTAAATCACAAATCGTTCACTTATTTGGACAATTTGAGTACGTCAATGTAATATGGATTATCTTATGTGTATGTTTTTTTTTTGTTGATTATAAACTTTTAGTTTTAATAACTATTTTATTCTCATTGACATGTATCCTTCAAACATTTACCTCATAATATCAACTTAGTGCTACTACATGGATGTTAGAGAATCAACCTTTACAAAAGAACAAGCACTAGGATGTTAGAGAAATTTTAATGGATGTTAGAAAATAAGACATGAAATGTCATATGGCCTTTGTATATTAGTATACACTAATAGCTAAACCTACAATCACATAAATACAACTATATCTCATAAAAAGCCATATTATGAACTAGACACAAACACCTTAAAAATTGAATAATATATCTTAAACCCTAAATTATATCAACACACATATAAAAATGATAGTGATGCACCTTCGAAAAGTAGGTATAGTAGATGAGAAGGAGAGAAATGGTGAGAGACTCAATCGTCGTCTAAACGGAAGTATTCAGTAGTATCGTGAAGTTCCGTTCATTTATTTTGTTTTTGCATCAATTTTGTTGGTGGTTTTGAGAAATTGAAGAAACGAAATGAGAAACGAGAGAGATGGAGAGTAAAATTACGAATGATGTTGAGATCTTGCACTGCATTTGTCAAGGATTGATTAGTATGCGTTTGTCTTAATTTATATATATATTTAGGTAGTATATTAGTTAAATTTGTTATTAATTTTGATATAGGTTGGATAGATTGAGCATATTTTCATATTTATGTATCTCCGACTTATTTTACTGTATTTTGATCGTAATTATTGCAATTGGGTGATTATTCATTTCTTTTTCCCCCATACAGCTAAGTAGCCGAGGAAGCTCTGTACTAAAAAGATGAAGCTTGAAAACTGTTGTGAGACCCGAGAGACGAGAATGAGTTAGCAAAAAAGTAGCATATTTACCTACTTAGAGGTCAGGTGAACGGTAGCTCCTACCGCAAAGCTACCGTTAACCCCTAGCGGTTCCACCACCGCAATCTCTTACTCTAAGGGACGTCAGTTTGTTATCTAAAGATGTTAGTGGTATGCTTATTGGTAGCCCTTACCGTTAGTGCTACCGTTAAGTGCTGACAGAGACTTCCAGATACGGGTTAACAGTAGCCTTAACGGTAGCCTAACCGTTAAGCTACCGTTAATGGGCCCAAAAACGTGATTTTTAAGGAAACTCTCTTTCCATTTTTTGGGAACTTATATATATCGTTCCATACTTCAACAAAGGTTACGTTTTTTATACTTCTAGCGTTCTAAGATGCGACCAACTGGGACGAGAACCCTTTTTTGAGCCTCTTAGGGCTAAAAACCCAATAGTGTTATCTGTTTTGTTTTATTTTATCTACATTTCCCTTTTCAAGTTCTAGTTTCTTAGTTTTTAGTAGATATTAGATTGATTAATCAATGCTCAGTTCTAGGATGTAAGCTTCATTCCCATTAGTTTAATTTCTCGTTTGAACAATGTTATTCTTCTCTGTTAATTAGTAAGTTTTCAATTTCTCTCTTTTATTATTTGAATTTCTTATTTGCTTTGATTATGTATTTTTTTGTTGGATTTGGTATGTTCTTGATTCGTAGTTGTGTTTGTGTTGAATTTGTATTATTGAATTGCTTGATGATCATTGGTTGAAATTCACGGGTCTAGTGCCTAGAATCGTTAGAACCATTAATTAGGATAGTTGGGTGTTTAGTTTACAAGTTGGGATTAACAACCCCAGCTTGTAGATTAAGTGTTAGATAAAATACCAATTGATCATGGAGAGGATTCTAGAGACCTACACCACCATTTTATTAATATTTTCAATTTTTTTGACTTCATTGCTCGTAGTTTAATCGTCGTCTTAGTTATTACAACTCTCAAATCGAAAATTGACTGAGTGTTTAGATTAGCTTTTTCATTATTTTATCTTTCGTGAATTCAAACGCGAGAACCACCTCCGATTAGTCTTCCTCGAGAGATTCGAATCCAGTCAAATTTCCACTTATAGCTGCTCTGTTCTCTTGTGGATGAGCTTTTTATGTTTTAATAAAAAGTAATTGTTTAAAAAGCTCAATTCAAAATTTTAGCGTCGTTGTCGGGGAACTGGCAAAGGTTTTGAAGATGTTTGTTCGTATCACTTTTTGTTTATCCGTCTAGTTGTATAATTGAAATTGGGTCAAATTCTTTCCATTCGATATGTTGATGTGTTCTTGAGTGCATGTAGGGTAGACAATCACTTAATCCAGAGCTTACACCATTAATTGACAACGTTCATCGATCTAATCGAGCAAGGCCCAAGCCTATTTCCCTTTCTGCCAATAATTCTTCCGACACTACTGATATAGTGTGCGACGAGATTCTAGTAGCAATGTCAAGACACCGGAAATCTGTTCATTTTTAGAACACCGGTATTGTACGATCAAGAACACACCGACACAACGATAGAGGAGATTGCGGTAGTGAGACACTTCAATTCAGGAATCCAGAACATTCCAGAACTTATTGGGCAGATCGCTAGCTGAGCATGGAGAACAAAGGTTAGGATGACAGAGATAGAGAGAGGGACGATTGTCGTGATGAATGTGATGAAGATTATGAAAGACTCCCCCCAGAAATAGACGTGTGAATGAATGGTTAAATGAAGAGAACCACCATTACGAATGCAATAATTTTGTTGAGCGGTATGTGCACGAAGAAAATTATGAGAGATCTCATGACATAGGATTCCATGACGTACACAAGAGCCTCGTTAGCGTGATTTGGCATGCCCGTAGGTTGGACCTTACAGTTCTGCTATCGTGTTGGGACGGGCAGCCAACGATTTTGAGTTGAAACTGAACTTCGCTAACCAGCTTTCAACTTTTCATGGTCATGCACACGAAGACCAGTTGGACTTTATACAGGATTTTTATACCGTATTTAGTGGAATCCCACCCATGGGATTTAGTCTCAAAGAGTTGAAAATGAGATGTTTCCCGAGCAGCCTGAAAGATAAAGCTAAATCCTGGCTTCTCTCTCTAGAGCCAAGGTCAATGATAGAATGAGATATGGTTTAAGAGAAATTTGTGAACCAGTTTTATTCAGCCCAGACAATGGGGCAGCTTAGGAGGCAAATCACAAGTTTTGATCAGAATGATGGTGAGTTATTCCACGAAGCATGGGAGCGCTATAAGGCACTTTTGCAAGAGGGCCCACATCACAAGATTTTCCCCTGTTATGGTGAATCATTTTTCTATGAAGGGTTGTCACCGATATGCAAGAGTCAAGTTGAGACAGCGTCCGGAGGTGATTGTGGGGACTTGACTACTCTAGAAGCGAAGAGGGTGTTAGAGAAGATGAGTAATAAATTGAGGAAAACAAACTCTTGGCCAAAGAGACTTAAGGTCAATGAAGTCTCTATAACTCAAAAGGAAAACGACAAGAGGTTCGAGGAAATGGACAAACAGATATCAGCCCTAAAAGCCGAGCTAGCGAGTCCAACTTCTTCGAAAAAGGCCATTAAAGTACGTAGTCATTGCGAGCACCAAGGCATTGTGCGAATGTATGCCCAGTGAAACTTGACGAAGAGCCACAGTAGGAAGTTAACGCCATTTAGAATTATCACGGCCAACCTCCTAATTCCGGGAAAATATTTACAAACGACTATAACCCCTACTAGAACACTAACAATCTAGGGTGGCGTGATCACCCGAATTTCAATTTTGGTCCTTGGAGCCCATATCATATGACGATGCCTCCGCCAACTGACCCTCAGTACCTGTTGATTTGTACATTTTTATATGTGATTTGGCATTGTGTTTTGTTTGCTTTTACGTGATTTAGGTTTATCTTCTTCTCGTTTTCCTTCCTTTTTATATTTCTCATTTCGTATTGTGTTTAATGTTTCTCTACCTTATTTTATAATTAATAGTCTAATTTTTCTTTATTATAGTGTTTCAGCTTGAGACGAAGAAGACAGAATGAGCGACGTGACACGTGCAGTCGGTGCCCGTAGCCATCGGCCGCGTCGACGCCTAGGATGCCCGCGTCGGCCGATGCCTGGTCGACGCCCTGACCGAGGAAAGTCTCACAGTAGCGTCGATCACGCCCGCGTAGGTCGACACCCAGGTTGACGCAACTTTCAGTAGCGTTGATTCATTCACGCATCGTTCGACGCAACGACAACGCCATCTCTAGATGATGCGCACACCTTGGCAAGCGTTGATCGGCGCTTGGCACGCGTAGGTCGACGCAACGATGGTTTTGGTGGTTATTCTCGGGAAAAACTATAAAACCCGGTGTTTTCTTCATTTCCAGAGTGCTGGAACTTGGGGGAAGGTTCAGAACATTGAAGAGACCCTTGGTTCTTGCCCCCTTTTGATTCATGCAAGATTAGTGTTTTTAATTCATAACTTTGCTCTCATTCATCATTCAAGTCGTTTCTCGTTGTTGAAGACTCGTTCAATTGCTGCTGTGTTTCCAGATCATAAGTGTTTCTTAACTTTGTTTAATTATTTTATATTTTAGCTTTGGTTATCTTTAAATGTTGATGTTAATTTATGTTTATTAGCTTTAGTAGTTTAGTTGTTGTTTCTCGTTAGAGTAGTTGTTGTTTTAATTACATGCTTGGTATAGTAATCGTTACTTTAATTTCCGTCGATGCTTATTTTGTCATTTTTTATTTTAATTAAGTTCATGCTTGCTTTGAAATTATGTTGTTGATTATGTTAATGTTTTTAGGATAAATTTAATGTTCTATTGCCTAGGACCATTTAGAGCCATCGGGATTGACAACCCTGATCGTGGAGATGATTCTGGCGCACTAGAATCCTTGCTTTCTTGTCGTTTCAAAGCTTTCGATTGTATTGCTCGTAGATGTTAGAAAACTCCAAACCAAATTGGATCGCGTTTTTAGTTTAGCCTTTTCTTTCATTTTCTCATTCATAAAATCAAACACCAGAATAACTTTCGATTAGTCTTCCTTGTGATTCGACTCGAGTCCAACTTACCACCTGTAGCTACTGCATTCTCTTGCTGACGAGCTTTTTATTTTTAAATAAAAAGTAAGTGTAAAAAGTTCGATTCAAAATTTGGCGTTGTTGCTGGGGAAGGCTAAAGGTCGTCGAGTTTTGGTCTTTGCTTTTAGTGACTTTTCTTCGTATTCTTATTTGTTTGATTGTGTTAGTGTTAATTGTTGAATTTTGTTTTTTTGTTATTTTTTGTACTTTTTGGTGCATTTAATCTCGGTTTTTGAGTGTTGTGCTTTGTAGCCACATTTTTGAAAACTCGAGATTATTTTGATTGAAGATGGCGGATTACCGAGCTAGTTCTCCATATGATGACCCTTACGCTCCAACTTTTGATTGTCAAGTCCCTTCATCGTATTATGACCCATATGCTCTGAGCGGTCGAGAATGGGCCCATGCTTTTGACTATCCCGGCCCATCTCCTTCATATTGCTGTAATCTGAGCATGGATACTTACGTACCGTCTTGTGGCTATTATGACCTGGGTTTTGACGATTCTTACCCGAGTGCTGACTCGTATGCTCCACCGTGTCAAGATTTCTATTCTTCGAGCACCTCTCATGAATATACTCTGAGCGGCGATCTTTACGCCACAAATTCTCAAGATTTTTCCATGTCTTTTTTCTCGAAATTCGAATCTTATATAACCTGGATTTCCGATTGGGTTCAACGGATGGATGAATGCATGGATCACTTCGAGACTCAATTAGATCAACTTGTCAAACAGGATTACGGGCATGACCAACCTTGTCATGAGGAGATGCCCATCGTTGTTGTGGAAGATTCTATCTTGGTTGAGGACAGTTCGAGCTCTTATGATCTTTTGAAAGATGTGTGCAAGGAGGTGGAGTTGACGGGTGAGAAGAAAGAGCCAGAGGAAGGCATTACCGCTTTCGTGCAGTTTGATGATGAAGTTCTGCAAGTTTTGGAGGAGAGTGATACTATTGAGTCACATTTTGGACCACCCAAAGCTTTATTGAAATTTGATTTTGAGGTGGTAGACGAGATAGTCGAGAAGGTGCCCGATAACCCCATGCTACAATTGTCATTTGATATATTCGAGGTGATCGATTAATCAAGTTTCTGACCTCTAAAGCTAGTTGGAGTTTTCACCCCTTGCATCTCGGGGCATATTTTTTGTGTCCGCCTTGGTGATTATCATCGCCAATTCTTACTTTTAGATAATACCAAGGCGTGGCACGATCGTCATTTATTGTTAGACCCGGGATGACATCAACCGTAAACGTCGTCGAGCTAGAGACGTTAAACAAGCGCTTCTTGGGAGGAAACCCAAGCGTTTTAACTTTGTTTGTTTTTGTGTGTTTTTGTTTCTTTTTGTTTCAGGTTCCCTTCGACTTTGAAGCCCGTTGGACATTTTTGGACGCTCGACTCATCACCAAAAGTGTGATTTCAGGGAAGTCTCTCTCTTTCTCTTACCCTTTACCATACTTAGTTTAATTTTTCATGTTATAAAATGTGGACATTGTTTGGTTTAAGTGTGGGGGGATTTGTCCTTGGTTTGGTTAGTAAATCTTTGTATGCTTTCTTGTGGTTGATTTGAGTTGTGTGTATTGATATTGACTGAAACCTTGATGAAGTGACGTGGTTAGATGCTTTGGTTAGGATATTTAGACTTTCTTTCGAACAATAGTGTAATTGTGGGGAATGAAGTGTAAATAATCTATGAAGTTTCTTGTCTCTTGTTCTATTCTTGTTTCAATCCAAAGAGTCGAATACTCTCTACTAGCCCCATTTTTAGTTAACCTCTATAGGACTTTATGTAATTTTTTTTGAGACGTTAAAACACCATGTGCGAAATTGAAGAATGTTATCAGTTGCACTTAGCATTGTAAGATTGGAGTCAATGAACTCTCATTTTCTTTGATTTATGTAAATTATGCTCATTTAGTACCTCATCTCTAAGGGTACTCATAAAAATAAAATAAATAAATAAAAAGAAAAAAAAAGAAAAAGAAAAATAAAAGAAAAAGAATAAAAAAAAATAAGTACAAGAAGAGAAATCCTTGTACAATTTAAGTTCCTATTTTTGTTTTTCTTAGATTGTATTGTTAAACATGTGTATAGAATATTGGGCTAGTCGGGTGACGACTTGGCAGTTTTAGCAGGGATAAACTTTGGCCGAGGCATGGATGGGTGACGTACATGGAGGTCAACTCATTACTTTTAGGTTTTTAGAAGTTAGTCTAAATCTCTTATCTCAACATTATCGTGTCGTCCTTTTAGTTGAGTTTCAGTCGATTTAATGCATTAACTACATGAATCATTTGGATGCATTAGCGATTAGGTCATCGAGTAATTAGCTTTTCCTTTTCTATGTCTAGTTTTGATTTTGCTTGAGGAAAAGCAAAAAGCTAAGTGTGGGGGAGTTGATTTGTACATTTTTGCATGTGATTTTTGTGTGTTTTTGCATTGTGTTGTGTTTGCTTTTACGTGTTTTAGGTTTATCTTCTTCTCGTTTTCCTTCCTTTTTATATTTTTCATTTCGTATTGTGTTTAATATTTTTTTCTACCTTATTTTATAAGTAATAGTCTAATTTTACTTTATTTTAGTGTTTCAGCTTGAGACGAAGAAGATGGGACGAGCAATGTTACACGTGCAGCCGGCGCCCCAAACCATCGGCTGCGTCGACGCCTAGGCCACCCGCGTCGGCCGACGCGTGGTCGATGCCTTGACTAAGAAAAGGCTTGTAGTAGCGTCGATCACGCCCACGCAGGTTGAAAAAACTTGCAGTAGCATCGATTCATTCACGCGTCGTCCGACGCAACAACAACGACATCCCTAGATGACGCCCAAGCCTCGACAAGCATCGATCGACACTTGGCACGCATCGGTCGATGCAACAACGGTTTTGGCGGTTATTCTTAGGAAAAACTATAAAAAAATGGTGTTTTCTTCATTTTCAGAGTGCTAGAACTTGGGGGAAGGTTCAGTTGTAGAGACCCCTCGGTTCTTTCCACCTTTCGATTCATGCAAGATTAGAATTTTTTGTTCGTAATTTCACTCCCATTCGTCGTTCATTCTTTCCTCGTTGTTGAAGACTCGTTCGATTGCTGCTGCGTTTCCAGATCATAAGTTTTCCTTAACTTTTTTTAATTATTTTATATTTTAGCTTTGGTTATCTTTGAATGTTGATGTTAATTTATGTTTATTTGCTTTAGTAGTTTAGTTGTTATTTCTCGTTAGAGTAATTGTTGTTTTAATTACATGCTTGGTATAGTAATCGTTACTATAATTTCCGTCGATGCTTATTTGTCGTTTTTGATTTCAATTATGTTCATGCTTGCGTTCAAATTATGCTATTGGTTATGTTAATGTTTTAAGGCTAAATTTAACGTACTAGTGCGTAGGGCCATTTAGAGCCATCGGGATTGACAACCCTGATCGTGGAGAAGATTCTGGTGCAGTAGAATCCTTGCTTTCTTTATCGTTTCAAAGACTTTGATTTTATTGCTCTTAGATGTTAGAAAACTCCAAACCGAATTGGATCGCGTGTTTAGTTTAGTCTTTTCTTTCATTTTCCCATTCATAAAATCAAACATTACAATAACTTCTGATTAGTCTTTCTTGTGATTTGACTCGAGTCCAACTTACTACGTATAGCTACTCCATTCTCTTGCGGACGAGCTTTTTATTTTTAAATAAAAAGTAGGTGTAAAAAGTTTGATTCACTTGTTAGTGTGGCAGCAAAATCAAGTAGTTGAGACCATTCATAATCAGGATGGACTTGCGCAACTGATTGTGCATTTAAGCGACCTTTCTAAGACTACGAAGAATATGGAGACGATGATAGGTCAAATGGCAGCTTCTATCGCAAAAATTTCGAACGAGAAGGACAAACTTCAAAGTCAACCAGAGCAGGTCTTAGCTGTTCATGTCCTTCGAAATGGGAATGAGATTAATAATGGTGTAGTCGAGCAAGAGGAGGAAAAAGAAGAGGTGGCCACATTTCTGACACTGGTTCCACAGAAAGAAGTCGCAACCAAACCGATGGCCCAGATGCATAAGTCACCAAATTGCTATATCCCGGGATCCATTAAGGGGACAATACCAAACGAAGACCCTAATCAAACGCCAATTGATGATCCCATTCGATTCTCGAAGTCGCAGCCAGAGCAGAAAACGACCATGATTTGCGATCCAATTTCTTTTCCAAGTCGCCTACGTCCAGCCAAAGAAAATAAAAAAATTCATGGAGCTTTATAATTTGCTGAAGAATGTGAATGTTAACCTTCCTCTTTTGGATGTGATTAAGATGATCCCAGCATATGTGAAGTTTTTCAAGGAGCTTGCTTCGAGAGAGAGGCGTTTGGCGGCAAACCAATGAGTGGAGTTGACAAAAGAGGTTAGTGTGATTTGAAAGAAGTCGTTGCCTCCAAAGGAAAAAGATCCCGGGAGTTACTGCATCACTATTTTTCTCGGGAATGGGCACACAGTACGAGGAATTACTGCTTTGTGATTTGCTCTTCGATTGAGATTCTGTTCCTTTCTCTGGATTCGATGGAGAATTACTTCTTTCTAGATATTAATAAGTACTCTAAACTCTTTAATTGCTTTCTAGGTTATTTTTTAGTTAATTATTGATTTATGATATTTTGTTCTTTCTTTTTGGATTTTGAACTATTTGTTGCTTGAGTACTTTGGCTTTAGTAGACAATATAGATCGTAATCTTTTCCCTTTCAATTCGTTTCGTTTATTTATGTTGAGTAATTATAGTAGTAACTTCATTCATGATCTTTAATTGTTCTTCTATTTCTAAAATCCTAGTTTATAGTTTTTCATTTATTTAGCTTTTAATTTTATTTTATTATTCAGTATAGTTTAATTAGTTTTCAAAAATACTTCTTGTATGAAATTGTGACTAAAGAAACATCTAAAATTCCGATTGTCATTTCCTCGAGATTCGACTAGGTTTAAACTTACCAACCTTCAAGTGAACTCATAATCTTGCGAACGAACTTTAAAACTTTGACAAACTTATTTTAAAAGTAGGTACGAAAAGTTCGAATCAAGATTTTGGCGCCGTTGCCGGCAAAGGCCAAAGGTTGTTATTTTTTTGTTTTCTCTTCGTGACTTTGTTTGTGTTTTTATTCGTTTTATTTGTGTTTAGCAAGTGTTTGTGATTTTTTTTTGTTCGTTTTTGTTATTTTCCTTCGGTACGTTTAATCTTCTGCGTTGAGTATTGCGTATGCAAGGTACATATCTTTAGGCCTGAGATTTAACGACCCATAAAAAATTGTCTAATTATCAAGGGTTTCAATCGTATGGCAACCCGTATGCTTGTCGTGCCTTTCGACCAACCATTCCTTTGAGCTCCGCAATGCGGGATTACAATCCTAATGATTTCTACTTCAAGCAACTCCCGATATTCCATGGACTCCGGAGCGAGGATCCGCTGATGTTTCTCCGAGAGTACGATGCCATCACCCAGACTTTCCCTCTTCTCATCCTTACGAAGGATGAAGTGAAGATGCGACTCTTCCTTTTCATGCTAAAGGATCAGGCAAGAAAATGGTTGATAAATTTAGAGCCCGATTCCTTGAAAATGAGGGAGGAAGTGTACAATCAGTTCATGGGGACGTCCTACTCACCTGAATGGACCCCATCTTCAAATTCATATAATTCAAACTGCAATGATCCATATGCTTCAGCTGATCACTTCGATCATAATTTAACCCCTCATACACTCCACTTGCCTCCGATTATTTTAGCACGAGCTATGATCCGTATGATCCACCATATTCCTATTATTCGAGCTACAACCTATTTCTTCTTCCTACATTAAGTTCTTATGATCCGAGTTTCGAGCCGTATGTTCCCCTAACCACATATCATGATTCGAGATATAATGATCCATATGCTCCTCACGAACCATATTTTTATAATCTGGGCAATGATTATTATCCCTTGTCTCCTTTTGTGTAACAATCCACGTTCCAACCATTACACCATATCCACTTCACCCATAACTGTTCATGAAGCTCAGTATGAGGTAAACCAACCTCACTTTTGACGAGGTGCTGAACCAAGCTTTTATGCACCCCCTTTACGTATATATATATATATATATTTATTTTAAAACATTCACGCTTACTCGCAAGAGTAAGAGGACACTTGTAGGGTGGAAAGTTGACTCGAGTCGTCTCTCAAGGACAAAAAAATTCTGAATCTTAGATGATTGCTTAAAACACGTAAACTCAAATATTTTTGGCATTTTGTTTGTTTTTGGTTATCAACTAAGAATTTAAACCGCAAGATCATAAACTTTAAAACCAATTAATTTGACTAAATTTGCCAACTAGAATTTAAAAGCATAAATTTAACTAGTACAAATGACTAAGCTTTAAAAACTAAAAAATTATCGAAGAGCAATTCAATCTAAATTCAAAACACAAAAGCAATCTAATATCATAAAAGAAATGAAATAACTTAACTAGCATAAACGGATCTAAGTAGCATAAGAAGAATCAAAAGCATGAACTGAATCGATAGCATGAATAACATGAATTAAACTAATTAGCATAAAAAAAATTAACAAATCTAAATCTAAATCTTCAATAACCAAGAACGAGTTAAGTAAACTAAATTAATATTGAAAACTACTAACTTGATTGTTCAACAAAAATAAAGTTCATAAATCAACTCAAGATCATTAAGTAAAAATGATTATTTAAAAGCATGGACTTATGAAAATTAAACTAAGAAAACAATAAAAAGGTTTAGAGTAATTATTAAAAATAAGAAGTGCAGTAAATTCTCCAGCTATTTTGAAGAAAACGGTAGATCTCGGTCGAAAGTTGGGCTGCGCGCTATCGAACGGGATTTGGGACTTGCAATCTTCGATCTTGATCCTTAATCTATGTTGTTGGGCATTGAAAATAGGTTTCTCATCCTTAGTAATGTTTTATGGTAAGTATCTAATGAATAATGAATGCTCCAAAGTCGGGTTTTATGTGTAGTATTTATAGAATTCCCGAATCTTGGAGAAAAAGTTGTGTAAGTCGGTTTCTTGGCACGATAATAGTGGACTTAGCGGTAAGAGTTACCACTAATGTTACTGTTAAATTCACTCTGGGTGTCTCTGTCCAGCCTTAGCGGTGGTGGTAGCGGTCGAAAAGTAGCCATTAAGTGTACCGCTAAACCTCTCTGTTGTTTCCTAACGGTTTGGTTAACAGTATGAAGTAGCTGTTAAGTGCACAGCTAGCTTGGCCTTGGAACTCTCTGTCCACCTTTAGCAGTTAGGGTAGTGGTTATGGTTACCTCTAGGGTGACCACTAACTTTAAGATTTTTAATTTTTTGCCGGAATGCTCGATTCTTGTCTCTTGATCATCAAACTTCATCTCTCATGTGCTGAACTCCTCCAGTTACTCAGTTATAAGGCGAAAATAGAGAATAATCACCTATTCTCATCAAATAAGATCAAAATGCGGTAAAATAAGCTGATAGTATAAAAATACGAAATTAAGCTTAATCTACCCAACTTATACCAAAAAAAAATAAGAAAAACAAACTAAAATACTCACTAAAATCAAGACAAATTCGTGTTAATCAACTACCTTACGCTTTATTGGTTTGTTCGTCCTCGAACAAACGATAGTTTAAAAGAATAATAAGAATGAAAATAAGCACAACCAAAGAGTCATGTCATGATACATACATAATTTTGAAAATATAGATACATGTCACGCAACTTCAAACACTCCACCATTATTAAATTGTCGCTTCAAAATCAAATTCATGCATCCTCACAAAGGGTAATATGTCGGGGTGTACGCTTAAGAGCACTTAAGTATTTTTTGCATGGGACGTGTATACGCTCAAATCATACAAATACAAGCACAATAAACAAGCACTGAAAATCAATCACTTCTCATCGCAAATTAAGTGTGTAACCAACAAAGAATTAGAAAAGGTCTTTACGGGTTGTAATGTAGGCTCTTTGAATAGGTATGGAATATATAAGTCATGTGGCTAAATAACTCACTCAACCTAATCTAATCGTGAAGCGATGCGCTTCACCTCATTCAAAAGAAAACCTCACTTAACACTGATAACGTAGCCTTTAAACTTAGGCTATTTTTCAACTCGCAAACCGTAAATTAACTTTAACTCGAACCACTTAAACAGTATAGAAGCTCATGATACGCTTCCTCTACTATCACAACTCTTGTCTCTCAAACATTAGGCTTCATAAGAAAAATAACAACTAAAATACAAGCCTTTATTAGCGTAGGCAATGACTCAACATGATTCATCATCCTCTCTTTTTTATTATTTTTTTTGTCGAAGGATGGTGGTCCTTAATTACAATATTTCCTAAATCCCTAATAAAATCTCCAAAACACAAATAACCAATAAAAATAACTAACTTCTACCCCACGCTTTTAATGATCGTAGAAGTTAAGTCAACTCATAAAGACTCATGGCTAATTGAAATGGATTATTTAGCCATGAGTGGCTCATTCGAAATTTATAGTGGCTAATATATGGATATAGCCGGAAATAGGGTTTTATCTGTGCTTTAACGTCATGTCCAAAGCTATCTACACATAGCGATTTCAAAAGAGATCTCAAAATAGAACTCACTCAAGTGCATGCAAAGATGATAAACACTCAGGCTACACACAAGTTTTTTGCATGAAAAGTTTTTGAATTGACGCTGCTTTTAAGGTTTTGCAAAATAAATTGTGTCCAAGTACCATTTTATAATGTATAAATAATAGTTCAAAAAAAGATTTATGCACTTATACACGCTCAAAAGACAAAAGCCTCAAATCAAACTTAGTTAACTTCGATAGGCAAGCTAGACAAACACAATTAGGAGCAGAAATAGTAATTAATCATGATTAATCATGTTTAATTATTACAAACCACAAATAACGAATTCAATTATGCACAAATAAGAATAACAAGTCACTCGACCCCATCCCCCCCTCTGAAAAATCCGACAATCTCCGTATTGCCATAAAGAGAGAACAAGTAAAATTAAGAGAGGTAAGGAAAACGTCCCTGAAAAAACAAAAGGTCGAGCCGCTCCATGTTGAATTTGTGATACATCTTGTCATCTCGAGCGTCATGATTGGAATTGGCTTGACTAAAAAAACTATGAAAAACAAAACTAATGAAGAAAACAAACAATAATAAAATATTAAGGTTCAAGTAAATAAATGTCAATAAATATAAAATATAAAATACAATCATCAATTTTATGGAGGCACATGATTGTAAGGACCCTTGTATGGAGCGTAATCAATGGAATCAGAAGGCGGTGCTTGTGGACAATGGCTCGTCAAATCTAACTGAAATTGTGCAAAGTCGGCTGTCAACGAAGTCAGCATATCCCTATTCTCCTCACTCGCCTCTCTCGCCCATCTTGCCTCCATGTGCGCCAAACGTGCCTCCTCGTGCGCATATCGTGCTTGCTAGAAAGCCAAGCGCGCATCTCCCTAGCCGAGCTATCCTCGTACTCAACGCCAGAAAGTCTATCGTTGACATTCATCCTAAAATCCCTGAAATCACTTAAAAAGGCGTCGAAATAGGGAGGCACCGCAGAAGATGATCTGCTTGCTCCCCCATAGCATTGCTCAGACTTTGGCTCCATGATCGGCTCCGTATGAGGCTCAGTGTTGCCTCCATCGACTACCTAATTCACCTCGTGGCTCTCATCACCGTCATCCCCATCTTCTTCCTTGTTCTCCTATGTGCTCTCAGTCTCCTCGCCGTACGTCCACAACTCAGTCACTGGGATCCTACCTCCCCTCGGCTTCCCCGGGACTCGAACCACTTGCCACGAATATGCTAGAGGCTGATAACCGTGCATGATGTCATTACCCCTCGGCGCAACTCCACACATATCGGTGAGGCTAGTAATGAACATTCCGTGAGACATCAGAACGGGTTGCTCATCGCTGATCTTCTTCACATCCTCAAATTCTGGAGGATCAAGGGTTAGACTTGTTTCCCTTGATAATACACCATAGGGAATACAGCTCGTCCCTATTAATCAGCGTCGGCTCCTTCTTCCCAATAACGCAGTGGGTCAAGAACCTATAGGCGGTGTAAAGTGCATTGTTTTTCACCAATGTGAGGGGGTACTGACTTCTCCCCTCACTCCCCGGGAGTGTGATTTCTGCCCAAAATCCTCGCTCATCGTATGAATAATCACACTCCTGTAGCGTCATACGACCGTCAATATCAAAATAGGCCTCAATTGCCTTGGCAGTAAAATTGAACTCATTTCCTTCAAACCGGCACGTCAATGTGTGGTCGACCATTATCTCGAAAGACGTGTAGAACTTGAGCATAAGTTGCTCGTAAGCCAGGGCTCGGATGTGGGCCCATTGAATGCAGCTGAGGTTTTTGACGTACCCCACAAACTTCTCAGCGAAGGGATTACCTTGCACCTCCTGCAATAGAAAATAATCGATGTCGATGATCATTGGGCTTACAACTGTCGGCACAACAACGACTTGTAAAGATCGACTTCGTCATCGTATACCTTGAATTTCGACCCGATTATCCTCTCCATATTTTTGCATCTATTGTGTGAGGATGAGTCCATCGTATCTATACTCGGGTTTCCAGAATGAGACCTGGAACGTCATTTCAAAACTTCTAAAAATCTGCCCACAAAACACTTAGCAGTTAGGCTTAGGGTTAAGCCTAACCGTTACTCCTTACCACTAAGAAGTTAGCGGTAATGCCTAGCGGTTGATGTAACCGTTACTGTTACCGCTAGCCAATTTGTCGAACACCTTCTATGCACGATTCTCGCTGATGATTTTTCAACAAAATTTAACTCCAAAACCAACCCAAACACCAATAACAACTTCTAGTCCCAATCCAATAGTTTATCGAGTTCTAAGATAGCCGAGCTTACCCCGAATTTATCCAAATCGATCTGAGTTTGTATGCCCCCGTAAATCCCCAAAAATTTGCCCAACAAGACTGTCAAACTCGCCGGAATTAATGGACAAAATTGCCATGTCACTCCTTTAGTAGCGGTTGGAAATCACTCTTAGCGCTTACGGTTTTGGTTTAGCATTTGAAATCTTGTGGTTTTAGAAGTTTTGTTCTTATCTGTCAAAGGTTAGCGGTTGAAATAAACAAAAATGAATTCATACATTTGCAACTTATAATTTCAGGTTGGGTCAGGCTTTTAATTATTTAGCAGTTACCCTTAACGGTTGGGGTAAGCGCTAGCTCTTACCGCTAGGTGTTCCTATTGGTGGGTAACAGTTGGCTTAGCGATTTGACTAACCACTAGGCCTTACCGTTAGGTCAGGACTACAAAACTCGCAAAAAAGTAAGTTGTTCGACAGAAAAAAATAATTAAATATACACACAAACTTTAAAATTTTATTTTATTAATTAACGAGATCATAGCAATAAATTAAACTTGAAATAAAAAATAGAACTAAAACATAAGACTCTAGGTAAATTAGGATAAAAATCCTAATAACTCGAACTAAATAGAAAATTGTTGACAACAGCTTGCTATACTAGGAATATACTAAGGGTTTAACTACTAGGTCCATAAATTATTTCCTCAATCTTGAGAATTCTTTCTTTGACATACCCAAGCTCTTGCTTCCAATGTGCGGTAAATCTGAAGATCTGTGTATAAAGATCAACAATCTCAATGAGATATTCGGCATTTTCCTTCTCCACTTTGGCAAGATCTTCCTCCACCTTCTTCAAGTAATCCTCTAGCTTGAGGATTTCGAACTCGATGGATTCCTCGTTCATCAATAATGCGTTGAGCTTCGTAGTCAAAGTTTTAATTTCTTCCCGAGCATTGTCGAGCTCGGCTTGCAGCTCTCTCATGGCATTAGTTTGTTGCTAGCGGCGTTTCATGGTTGCGAAGAAAGATTAAGCTTGGAGTTGAGAGGCTTGTGAATGAGAAAATCTTGAAGGAATTATAAAAGGCTTGAAGGAATCTTGAATTATGGATTCCTAGGGGGTGTTTATTTATAGATATCCTAAATCTTCTCCAACTTTAATTTAAGGTGGGATAATTAAACTTACCTATTTTAAATAGAACTCTTAGAAGGTAGGAGATCTATACATATTATTAAGCCAAAAACGATTAAGAAATTAACCAAAATAAAACTTACCTTTTAGGAATAAATTCCTAAAAATTTCTCCAATTATATCCCAATTTTACCGCAAAATCTGTGTGCTAGCAGTTGCCTTAGCGATAAGGCCAAACGCTAGGGTAACCATTAAGAACTTAAATCGTTACCTTTTTCTTGACATTTAGTGGCCGTTTTAATGGTTGATTCCTATCGTTAATCTTCTAGGATAGGTTCTAGCGGTTAGAGGTTACCGCTAGCTAACCGCTAGGTCTCAAAAATTGGAAAATTTTTCAACTTTTTTTGCACATCAACAACACGTAAACGTACCATAGCGATTTTATTAAAAACTAAATAAATAAGGAGAATTAAAAGAAAGAAAAACACATGAAAAATTAATAAGAAAAGAAAAAGAAAACAATCGCTTGGGTTGCCTCCCAAGAAGCGCAACTTTTAACGTCACTTGCTTGACGCAATTTCTCGAAGTTAATCTCTATTCGGAGGTGGATCTACGAACTCCACCACTTCACGATCCTCATTTGTCAACATCCCTTCATGATAGAGTTTTACTCTATGGCCGTTAACCCTAAACGTTGCATCCATCTTTTCATCATAAAGAGTGACTGCTCTGAAATCGTTTAGCTCTTTGATTATGAATGGTACACTCCATCTCGATTTTAGGTTACCTGGAAACAAATTCAATCGTGAGTTATAAATTAAAACTAATTTACCAACCTCCAGTTATTTATCTATGAGGTGGCAGTCGTGACACTCTTCATCAACTTCTTCTGCCTCCACGCGCATTCATAAGCCTCATTTCTCATTTCTTCGAGATGGGTAAGCTCCAGCTTCTTATATTCTCCCGCTTCTCCATGATCCATATTTAGCTTGAGAATTGCCCAACTTGCTTTATGCACTAGATCAAGAGGCAGATGACATGCTTTTCCGTAAACAAGTTGAAAATGGGTTAAACCAAACACTGTTTTGTATGTCGTCCTATATGTCCACAGTGCGTCAATGAGTTTCATTGCCCACTCTTTTCTGTCTGGCCCCACCGTCTTCTCTAAGATCGTCTTCAATTGGCGATTGCTTGTTTCAACTTGACCGGATGTTTGTGGATGGTACGGGGTTGCTACCTTGTGCCGTACTCCGTACTTATTCATTATTCTCTCGAAAGCTCTATGCAGAAGTGACTTCCTCCATTGCTTATGATTGTTCTACGGACCCCAAATCTACTAAAAATATTCTCCCGCAAGAACTTCAGGACAATCTCAGCATTAACTTTATGCGTGGGAATAGCTTCCTCCTATTTGGAAATGTAATCGATGCCCAATACGATGTACTCGAAGTCTCCTCTCTTTGGAATGGTCCCATAAAATAAATTCCCCACACATCAAAAATTTCTACTACTTGATTGGGCACCAGTGGCACCTCGTCTTTCTTGCTGATATTTCCCGATCTTTGATAGCTATCACATACGTTTTAAATTAGTACGCATCAACAAATAGACTCTGCCAATAGAACCCAGCTTGCAACACCTTAAATGTCGTCTTTTGAGACCCGAAATGTCCACCAAGGTCGTGGCAGAAATGTAGAATGCTTGGTATCTCATCGTCCAGAATGCGTCACCGGCTTAGTCCATCCTTGCATCATTTTAATATAAAAGGGTCGTCCCAGAAGTAGCTCCTGCATTTATGCAAAAATCTTTTCCTCTCTTGGTAGTTCAAGTGATTAGTTACAATATTACAAGCAAGAAAATTCGCAATATTCGCATACCAAGGAGTAATCACAGTATATAAAACATAATCATTTTCATATGGAAACAAGTCATTAATTCTAAAACTTCCATTAGCATTTTCATCAATGACCATTCTATATAAGTGATCCGCCACAACATTTCCTCACCCACGCCTATCTTTAATTTCCACATCAAAATCTTGCAATAATAATATCCATCTAATAATACGTGGTTTGCTTTGAGGTTTTGAAAATAAATAGCGTAATGCGGCGTGATCAGTGTGAACAATTACCTTAGCTCCTAAAATGTAAGATCTAAACTTATCTAAAGAAAATACTATAGCCCATAATTCTTTTTCGGTCATGGTATAATTACGTTGGGTGTCGTTTAAAGTGTACTAGCATAATAGATAACCCGAGGTAATTTATCCACTCGTTGCCCTAAGACGGAACTACCGCGTCATTTGAAGCATCATACATAATTTAAAATGGCAAATTCCAATCGGGGGCAACTACTACGGGTGCTGAGATAAAATTTTCTTTAATCTTATTAAATGTGTTCATACATTCTTCATTAAAAATAAACGAAGTATCTAGGGTCAAAAGCTTACAAAGCGGGCGACTAATTATTGAAAAATCTTTGATAAAACGCCTATAAAGTCCCGCATGACCTATAAAACTCCACACACCTTTAACATCTTTAGGGGGAGGAAGAGTTTCAATTACATCAGTTTTTGCTTCATCAACTTTCAACCCCTAGCTAGAAACAACATGTCCTAAAATAGTACCACTTTTTACCATAAAATTGGATTTCTCCCAACTCAAAGTAAGGCTCTTCTCAATACAATGTTCCAAAAATTTTGACAAATTAAATAAACAACTCTCAAAGGATGAACCAAAAATCAAAAAAGTCATCCATAAATACTTCAAGAAAATCATCAATAAAATTGGTAAATATGGAAATCATGCACCTTTGAAATGTTGGAGCGTTGCACGAACCAAATGGCATCCTTCGAAATGCAAATGAGCCAAAAGGTCACATGAAAGTAGTTTTTCTTTGATCTTCTGGAGCTATAGCGATTTAATAATATCCGGATAGTCTATCCAAGAAACAGTAGAATTCATGCCCTAGAAGCTTGTCGAGAAGTTGGTCGATGAATGGTAAGGGAAAGTGGTCTTTTCTCGTAGCCGCGTACAACTTTCTATAGTCAATGCACATGCGGCATCCCGTTGTCAGTCGCGTTGGCACTATCTTGCCTTTTTCATTCTTAGTGATGGTGATCTCTCCCTTCTTTGGAACAACATACACTGGGCTCACCCATTTGCTGTCTGATATTGCGTAAATAATTCCCTCCTCTATTAACTTGAAGATCTCTTGCTTCACCACTTCATAAAGCATTGGTGTCAACCTTCTTTGACTTTCTCTTATCAGCCTTGAGTCGGGATTTAACTCTATATGGTGCATGAAAATTGCAGGACTAATCCCCTTGATGCTGCTAATGCTCCATCCTATAGCTTCCTTGTATTTGCTCAATACCAATGTCAGCTCTCTTTCTTCATATTTCGTAAATCCAAAGTATATGATGATGCGTTTCTTATTGTCGGGTTCAAGAAAAACGCATTTCAAATGGCTCGGTAGTGGCTTCAACTCCACTTTTGGCTTGAGGTCTGGCATGTTCTCTACTTCATACAACTCTTCATCGAACTCTTCAAAATCTACATGGTCTTCAGTGATTTCGTTTAAGTCAATTTCCAAAATTTCCGCTACCCTGCTTAAGAATCTGACATTGTCCTCGTCGCTTTAGTCATCTAAAACGGTTACACCCTTGAATTCATGAACGAGTGATGCAATAGGATCATTGAATGAACAATCGTATTGCATAAAAGTGGAAGGGGTGTTATGATTATCTTTTAGAAAAAATGTCACCGGTTTGCCCAACACGATCATCGTCATCCTTCCTTTGTGTACATCAATCAAAGTATGGGAATTCAGCATAAACGGACATCCCAGTAAATAATTTTATGGGCGTAGAAGGAACTGACTTTGATGGAACCAAGTTAAGAATATAAGCCGCTGTCTCCAGTGCATATCCTCAGAACGAAATAGGTAACTCCGAATAGCTAATCATCGATCTAACCATCTCTAACAGAGTTCTGTTCCTCCTATCTGCCACGCCATTTTGCTGTGGCGTTCCAGGCGTAGTCAGCTGGGATGTAATCCCACGCTCTGCCAAGTAATCCCTAAATTCAGTTGAAAGGTACTCGCCTCCACGATCAGATCGTAGTGACTTGATACTTCTACCTGTTCGTTTTTCCGCTTCCGCCTTAAACTCTTTGAATTTCTCAAAGCATTCTGACTTGTGACGTAACAAATAGATATAGCCGTATCTAGAATAATCATCAATCAAAGTGATGAAATACTCAAACCCTCCTCTTGCTTGAATCGACATAGGGCCACACAAGTCAGAGTGAATCAAATCTAACAGCCCTTCGGATCAATTTCTTTTTGACTGGAAAGTACGCTTGGTCATTTTTCCTTCTAAACAGGATTCACACAAAGGAAATGATTCCAGAACCAAAGAAGACAATGGTCCATCATTTACCAACCTTTGTATCCTCTTTAGATTAATATGACCGAGCCTAAGATTCCAAAGATAGGTTTAATTCAATTCTGAAGGTTCTTTTCTTTTGTTAGAGTTAATAATCGAAGTATTCAAAAGTTGCTTTTGTGCAGTGTCAAACATTGGTTTAAGAATGTAAAGTTGTCATCTAATGTGCCAGAATAGATAAAATGTTTACCACTAAAGATAACGACCTTGTCATCAAAAGAAACAGAATATGCATCCATAAAAAGTCTAGAAACCAAAATCAAGTTTCGCCTAAAACCAAGCAAATAAAGATAATTTCTTAAAACCAGAGTTCTATCACTACTGAAAGGTAAAAATACGTCTCCCACTGCAACAACCACCACTCTCGTGGCATTGCCCATGTAGACAGTGATCTCATCCTCACTCAGCTTCCTTTTTACCAGGAACCCTTGTAAAGACATGCAAACATGATCAGTAGCTCCAGTGTCTACTACCCACGAATGAGCAGAACAAGTAGACAAACATGTTTCAACCACTAGAGTGTGAGATATACCTCTCTTAATTTTCTTGTTGGGACACACGGACTTCCAGTGACCTTATTGGCCACACTTGAAGCATTTGGTTTTCGACTTGAACTCCTTAAGAGGAATCTTTAACTTTAGCTTCTTCACCTTAGGCGCCATATTTGCAGCCTTCTTAGGAACGAACCTCTTCTTCATTTTCACCCCCGAAGAAGACGCCCTAATGTCATCCATGTGAACCTCAGAACCGTTCTTCTGAAGCAGTTCAGCTGCGTGAAGATCTTTGAGCAGTTCAGCCAAGGTCACATCCTTCTTTACCATCAAGAAGTTCAACTTAAACTGCTCAAACTTCGAAGACAAACTGTGAAGCACGATGTCAAGCTGAGAATCAGCGTCCAGACTGCCACCCAAGGTCTCGATCTCAGCCATATGTCCCATCATCGCGAGAACGTGATCCCTATCAGTTGTGGAGTCAATCATCCTCGCATTCACAAGCTTCTTTATCGCCAAGTGGCGTGCCGAGCGGTTTTGATGAACGAAAAGCTCCTTCAGGTTGAGCATGATTTCAGCAGCAGTCTTCATAGTCAGATGCTGATGTTGCAACACATTTGACATAGAAGCCAAAATGTAGCAGCGCGCAATCTCATCATAGTTGACCCACTTATCATACACGACCCTTTGAGCCTCATGAACACCCTCTTTCGGCCTTTGAGGACATTCTTCCTCAAGTACGATTTGTGTCCCTCAGCAACTAAGACTAAGTTCAGGTTTCGAATCCAATCATTATAATTTTCACCGATGAGTTTGTTTTCTTTGAGTATAGAGGAAAAATTGGAGAGAGCCATGATGATATGGAAAGGAATGAAATAGAACATGCAATACAGTCACAAACTTTAGGATAAACAGTATATAATAGAAAAACTCACAAAGAATTATATACTTTTCCACCGACCCTTAAAAAAAACTTTTATAAGCCACGATCGTGTGGACGTTTATAAAATTCATTTTTAAATAAATTTTAAACTTTTAATTTGCCTCCAGTTGTATTTCCTTACAACAAGAAAATTAATAGCCGGATAAAAACATGGTCACATAATTATCTAATTGATAAGCCATGATTGTGTGGACGTTTATCAATACATTATGTCTAAGTGTGAACACCATTATCTTTGCCCCAAGAGATCAATTTCGAATTTGACTGCTACAAATGGAGGAGTCAGTCAGTTCTAATTGTGCTCTACAACTATCCATCGAGAAGATTTAATTTCTAGAGATTTCCATGATATGACACATCCGATATGAAGGAAGACCGATGTCAATGGGCATGCCCATAAAATCTCAATTAAACTAGATTAATGGAGACCGTATGAGATTTTCCACATAGTCTGGTATGTATCTCTCCCACTTAGTTATTTATGCTTGAGGTTTCATTTTATCCCATTTAAAAACATACAATTATCACATAAAATGTAAACATTCATTGCATGCTTCAAATAACATAAATAAGCAATGAAAATAAAATCAACTATCATGGCTTATTATCTCATGTTGATTGATGAGATAAACTGGAAAGACAGCTCCGGAAGAAACAGCTGGGCCGCCGCCTCCATCACTGCGCCTCGCCGAAAACCCTAGCTCCAACTTAGGGTTTCAGGATGTGAATCAGTGAACCTTCCTTCTTGGTGTTGTACTTCTTTCCTCTTTTGAGTTGATCTCCTATTTCTATTCTATACAGTCTAACTATTCCAAAAGGAAAAGAACTAGTACATCTAGAATAAAATTACAACTCAGAAACCGGTCTAACAACTTAACTTCTATTACATTAAAACAACATAAAATAAAACCTAGACCTAATCCATGGATTTTCTCAAGGATAAAAATCACGTAGCCAAACCGGCATACGGCCAAAACATTCATTCAACCATACATCATAACATCACATAAAATAAAATTTTAGCCAACATAGTTGGTAAACCTGCAAGCAAATACCGTCTACAAATCCAACAATCATTGAAATATGATGCTCATGAAATAACACATGATAACTATACATGAACTTATGATTTTCAAATTTTACAATTAATTAAATTAATTAATTAATTCGAAAATATACAACAAGATAAAATTGGAAATTAAAAAAAAATTATCCACCAATTTTAAACTTGTAATTTTTCGAGAATTATTAAGAAATAAATCTGAAAATTAATTAAAATATCCTACAAATTTATTTCAAATTTTCGAAACATCCCTAATTTAAAAAATATTTGGATATCTTGACATAAATAAAAATCTAATCCAAATAATGCATCTAAGGATCGAATTCTACAAAGATTATGATTTGGAATTTTGATCCACTTCAAATTCTTCCAAATCTTATCTTAAATTTAATCCCTTTTACAATTGGACTCTTGGTATTTATTTATCTATATTAAAATTACCTTATCCAATTTAAAATACCACAAATTTCGAAAATAACAAGAATAATAAATCTAAGAATTTGATGCACTCCAAATAGATTTAGAATTCTATTTTCATATTTATTTGAATTTAAATTAGGTAACATAAAATAATACCAAATCTAAATCCAACATATATAATTTTCAAAATACACACATAAATAAATTTGGAAATTTAATTTTAATAAAAATCATCTCAAAAATAATTTACTAAAATCAAAATTTATCCTATTTTTCACACTTGGAAATTTTGATATTAATAAAAAATCTATTCCAAATAAAATAGTTCCGGTTTCGAAAATCACAAGAATAAAAAATCTGGAAATTCTGAACCACTTCAAAAATTACCAAATCTAAAATTCGTTTTTCAAAAATAAGTTGATTAGAACTAGGTAACTTTTAATATACATCAAAATTACCTATTCCTTTTCTAATCTCCAAAATCTTCAAACCATGTCAGAAAATAAATTTGGAAATTTTGATGATGATCAAAAATTCATCCAAAATTATTTCTATAGTACCGAAGATTATCAGTTACAATTAGAGAATTTAATAGACATCAAAAACAAAACTTTGACCATCAAATTTTCTTTCGTCATGAAAATAAAATCTGAAAATTTGTAGTTCATCAAATATCAATCCAAATCTTATTCCAAGATGACCGAAAATTACAATTCCTTTAAAACTAGAATTTTTAAAAATAATCGAAAAATTCATTCAAGTTTTAAAAGCCATAAAAATCGAAATACATGGGCTATTAAATTTGAAAATTTAAACACCATAAACTCAACATCGAATTTAATCATGTAATTTGAAATTCATGAAACAATTAAAATTAGAACAGTGTCGAAACTCGCTCTGATACCAATTGTTGGGATTTTTTGGAATTGAGCCCCGCAGGATCTATTGGATATTCATATTTTAATTATGTATTCATGTAAATCATATTTTCATGCATATGGATGTATTCATACATCCGGATTAAAACATGTACGGCAGATTCAGATTTAATAAAGCGGAAACATAAATATTGAATCTACTTACAATAATCAGACGGTCTAAGGACATGATCAAAGGTCTGATATTGCTGTTGAATGAAGATGAATTCGGCACCTCTCCCCTCCTTCAAAGCTGTCAAATTTCTGCAGCATATTCAACTCACGGATCTTCTGCTGTATTCCCGGACTGCGTATCTGATACAGAGTGGGCTGTATACTACAGATAGGATTGTGAATTCTATAGAGATCAAGTAAGAACCAAGAGGGGCTGATTTTTTGTGTCTATGTGTGTGTGATTTTCGAAAATCACACCCCTATTTATACTAGGGGTTTTCGAAAATCAAGCCTCCAAACCCTACTGGGTTTAGGCCTCTATCTCATGTTCTATCTCCAGTCCACTTACAGTCATATTGGGCTACAACAGGATCTAGAAGAATATTAGATTTGCCCATTAATTTATTTAATTTCTTATATCCAATAAACTTATGATATAATTAAATAAATTAAGTTTTACTTTTATTCCACTAAAAAAATAAAACTGGCCTACCAATTTAATACATATTTTTGAATAAGCTTTCTTCTTTAGTCCAGTCATTCCCCGTGTTTAAGATTTAATGTTCGTTAATTAATTATGTAAATCTCTGACAACTATAATTAATTAACTTCTAAACCTTGAGTAGTACCACACAAGCTTTATCATGTACGGAATAAATTCCACCTGTAGGGTTTCAACATGAACTTGTGTTTCCTAAAGAGAACATCATCAACCTGGCGCACCAAGACACAGTGCTCATGTATACTGCTCAAAACATCAAGCATGCACTGACATTAAACAAGATATAGAGATTATTGATCTACGAAAAGATCTCATCCATTGATATGTCAAAGTAATGAGCAATGCGCTCTTATGCTTGTCAATATCACATGAGTTCAGAACCCGAACTCTGTGGATCTTTATTCTCTCACTATCTAGGTCAGAGACAGAGAATAATATCCTTTCGCGATCCTTTCCTCAAATACACTACACATAGTGTACTAGAATAATCAGTCAATCAAGATAAACTGACTTGTCAAATTGTTCTACGGTTTATCAATGGTGTGTTCAAAACCATCTATGCCGTGAGCATTTAATACAATACAAGGTTCCGATGATATGATCTTACCATGTGACTCCCCACACCATATCATCTACAATGTATGTATATGGAACATTTGCATTAGAACAATTATGAAAAATAAACTAAAATGCAAACAGTGACTGCAAAAACATTTCATATCATCATAAATAATCAGTATAAGTATACTAAGACATGTCCTTCCAGTATACTAAACTAATATAAACCATAGCTTGGGTTGGGATGGGAGTGCCTAAAAATGAGTTTGGAGGGTTCTTATATAGTTTTTCGAAGTCTTGGGGCCAAGAAATCACAAAAATGCGTTTTCAGCACGTTGGCGTCGATGGGCGTCGACCGACGCATGTCGGATCGACGCTCACAGAGACTTTCTATGCTGACACTGGGTAACCTAGTGTCAATCAGCATACCCAGTGTCGGCAGGGCATCGGTCGACGAGAGAAGCTCTCGGCATCGACGTGAGCAGCTCTCGGCAGCCAGTGTTGGCAGGACTCGGACACTAGCTAACCAAGTGTCAGCTTAAATACTTCAAATCGCGGCCTGTTTTTGCTGAAACTCCACTCGTAGGCCCAGCCCACTATTGGCTACGTCCAAACCAAAATACTTTAAAATACCTAAAATAAACATAAAATTAATTAATGCTAATTAAAATAAGGTAAAATAAGCTAGAGATAAGAAAATAGGAAAATGTGCTCATTCTATCCAACTTACACCGAAAAAAATAAGAAAAATAACTAAAATACTAATAAAAATGAAGACAAATCCGTGCTTATCAAAGAACACAAAAACCCTAAAATAAGAAAAATAACCTAGAAAACAAAGCTACACGACTCAAGAGCCACTAAAATAATATAAAACTCTAATTAAAAACATGAGAAAAACACAATAATTACATACAAAACTACTACCCCACACTTATCGGTTTGTTCATCCTTGAATAACGAAAAGTATCAAGAGTGTACATGCAATGAACATTTTGTGAAAAGAGAAATCCTTGTGCTTATCCGTATTAATATGATGATAGTATCAACATAGACTCGCTATCATCAAGCATTGCTCGTATTACTCTTCCTCAAATGAAAACCAAATCGATGACTTCCTCTCAAATGGGATTTTGAGGATGTTCGCTCAATTCGCTCAAGTGTTTAGTATATAGGACATGTTTACGCTCGAATCGATCAATACATGCACCTTGTCAAGATTTCACAAATCGGACGCTCAAAATTGCTCAAGTACATGACCTAATAAGAATCGAAAGAGGTCTTTATTATGGGTTGTAATGTTGGCTCTTTGGTAAGGTATGGAACATTTGGATATAGTGGCTAACACACGATCAAACGTGATCAATAACACACAAAATCCTATTTTCTAAACCCGAAGCTTAAAATTGCTTCGCCCTTTCCCAATTTGCCAAACTTTCATTCGAAACCCTTTTGTACACTTACACACTTTCCCGACTTTTATTTTACGACACTTAGAAGCTTTTGAATTTGCTTCTCTTCACTAAACTTAGCCTTTTTGAATTATTCTTTTCACTTGAACGCACGCTTTATCACTTTTCGTGATTTGTGTTGGAGTATTATTCTTCTTCTTATTCTTCTTTTTTTCTCTTTTTTTTGTATAAGCAACTCAAAACCCGAAACCCACAATTGATTTCCCTCACATTTCTTGTCAACTAATCATACACTCTTACCTCATAATTTATGAAGACATAAGAGCTAAAATTGAGCTCGATTAACAAGAAATGGGACATAGGCTCAAGGGGGCTCGTTTGGGATTTTTAAAGTAGCTTAAATATATGGATATGGCCGGAATAAGGGTGATATATGTGCCTCGAGGTCATATTCGAATTCAATCATGTACGAACAAAATCAAACTTCCTCAATGCAATTTACATAAAAATGCAAGCAAGTTGATAAATCACATAAGGCTACTCAATAGTTTGCACCAAATTTGGGAGCAAAATCCAAAGAGATTTTAGAGCGTTTCAATTTTTTCACGAGAAAATGTTGATTATATACGTATAGGCAGGTTTGGACGAAACACAAAAATTTAATTCCTTACACAAGAGGCCATAAACATGTAAAAACCCGACAAGTAAACTATTCAAACTTTCAAGCATGTGGGTATTGCTTAAACATGTAATAGACACGCAAAAAATCGACTCAACCATATAAAAGCGCAATTAGTAAGCGTCACTTCACCAAGAATGCGTCACTTCGCCAAGGCTCGAGTTAAGAACAACGAATCATTCTTGATAAAACCCGGACCCTAACCACCTACTCACCCCATACTTAAACCATGCAATGCCCTCATTGCATTTTAATGAAAATCAAGTAAAAGGAGGGTGACTAGAAACTTCCTTAACCGAGCGAGTCTAGGTCGAGCTCGGTTGGGTCCACTTAAGAATCAAGCAATCCAAGCAAAAATCGAGCATGGCTAGTATCCCGGCTCCACAAACGCTACCAATCTTATCAATTCACCCAAGGTTGAAGTCAATAAATGAAACCCTATAAAAGGAAACCAAACAAAATAAAAAACATAAAGACCAAAAAGAACCAAAAGACTACTCCAAAATATTTTTTTATTTTTTTCAATTTTTCAAATGTTTTTGGATTTTCATTTTAAGAAGAAAATAAAAGAAATAAACGAGATGAACTTGGGCTGCCTCCCAAGAAGCGCTTGTTTTACGTCACTAGCTTGACAAAATCCCTTTTGGTCAAGGTGGAAAGATAACGAGATGGTCCACTAAAACAATCTCCTCCTTGTTGGGAGGATCCACTCTTTGGACCGTTCTTGGCGCATTGCATAGCTCAAATAAGATCAGCCAAAAAGCAAATATTCCAAATGGGCAATTAAAGCTTGTCTCGGCTAGGTCTTTGGGTGGAAAGGTGATTTAAAAGTGACCCGATGACTCATCAAAGAAATGATAGGAATAATGGTCGACTAGATTGTTCAACCTTTGTTCGAAAAACGGGGGAGGGAAATGATCTCACTCAGGAGCCGCTTTCAAATTCTTAAAATCGATAAATGACCTCCAACCCATTGTAGCCCTCATGGCCATCGACTCTTCCTTTTCATCCTCAAGAACGAACATGCCACTAGTCTTTGGCACCAAGTCAATAGGATTCACCCACTCGCTCTCGACAAGTACGAACATTAAGTCGTCCAACAACAATTTGTGAATCCCGGCTCTCACCATTTTTTCAAGACTCGAATTCAAAGGGCTAACTCCCTTAACCACTCCAGGTCTCCACCCAATCTCACTCTTAAGAATTTTAAGCACTTCACCCGACCTCTCCTCTTCACCTCGGTTTGAATTTTCCAAGATGGTAATTGGTTTGCTCTCTTCTCCCTTCAAATAAGTATGCGTTAGCTCGAAAAAACCACTGATTCCTTCAAGGTAATCCTCAAGCTCTTCAATCTTAGCATCACTAACCTCCACCTCTCCCTCTAAAAAGTCATCGTCGCCATAAACGACACACCGAGAATCATCTACAAACAAACCGGGGGCCCATAGAGGAACAACGGAGTCATCATTATGAACAAGAGGATCATCTTCACAAAACCCTCAATATCTCCGTCTAGGCCAACCACCTCCTCATTGGTATTCTCCTCCATATAAGCTCGCTCGACCATATTTTTGATCATGTCCATATATATCCGATCGATAATAGAACTCTTCGAAAGAGAAAGAAAAGTGAGGTCCAGAGATGTGGAATCAAGAGGAGTAAGAACACTCGGAATTGAGAGCACTTCCTCTTTCGGCGGTGAGATGAATGTATTATCAACCATCCCCCACTTATCAGGAACGTGACCAGACTTGAGAATTGTTGCGTAATGGCCAAGAGATCCGGATTGGGGGATGGAGTAGGAGCAATCATCAGGGTAGTTGGATGAAACGGGCCCTCGTGAAGAGTAACAAGAGGATTGGGAGTTAGTGATGGAGCAAATAATGGTGGAGCACAATCGGGTCCCACCGGATATCCATGGCCTCCATACATATCCTCCAAATGAGGAAATGACATATTGAACGAGGAAGTTAAAGGGTAGGATTTGGTAGTATGATCACACGTTCCACACCATGCACATCCCATAAAGGTTTTTTAATATTCCCCATAGTGCGGATGGGGGGGCCACTTGCAACAATGGATCTCGGACTGCCAAACAACTCGTAAGCTTCGTGATCTTTAGCGGATAGGGTCATGCGCATCCCAAAATTGAGATTCGAAGTAGGAGGACCTCCACATGGGCCAGGATTCGTAAATTGGCCACCAGAATTCCGATTCGGACTAGCAAAGCCTCCATTTGATATATTGGGGAATTGATTGGGGGCATCATAACCACTATATGAACCTAATTCGGAGTGTGCATAGTCGGAAAGTGATTAGAAGCACCATAACCCCTATATGGACCATTCGTACCCGAGAAGCCATTTTACCCAACATGGTTTGCACCATGCCCTCCCATGTTGGGTTGCTTATAGACGAATCCACCATTGGCAACGTGGTTTGCACCATGCCCTCCCACATTGCCATAACAATTATACATCACTCCATTCCCAACATGGTTTGCACCATGCCCTCCCATGTTTGGAATGTACCCTCCATTGTAATAGGGACCTTGCATACTTAAAGAAAACGTCAAATAAAAAAAAAGTTAGAAACGTAAAGAAACTACAAGAAAATCAAAAACCTTAACCAAGCTGAGTTGTAATGGTGCTATTTTGTTAGAAGATTTTTAGTGGTGTTAAAAGTATCAACGGGTTCATGGCTTGGTGTTCTCAGAAATCGATTCAATTGAAGGAATAAATGTGTTTCAAGCTTTGAAAATAAAAAGAAAATGAAAATAAAGCAATTAATCTAACTAAACTAAGCTAAGAAATTGGAATAGCAAGTGGGTAGAATGCCTCGGTCGTGTGCCATCAATGGAAATGCAAGAAAGTAATGAAAACAAGCAAAAACAAGCATGTTTCACCAAGTACATGCATGCATGCACAAGTTACAACCCAGCTTGCATGTACATAAACTTGAATAATGCAAATTAACATGAATTGAAAGCATGAATGGATAAAGCAATAAAAAATGATGGGTTTGAAACTTTATGAAGACAAGGAGCAACAAAGCATAGATCTAGGATTAAGCATGAAACAAAACATGAAAATAAAAAGAAAAATATAGCATGTGAAAAACTCAAAATCAAGACAATCCAAGACCCGACCTATAATCTAGATGTGTCACTCATCTAGATTCCATAGCCAATTCTTAAGATCTAACATGAATTCAAGATGCTAAGACAAAAGGCATAAAATGAAGAACAAGCATGGAAATGAAGAACAAAGCATAGACTTAAAGCACAAAACATGAAATTGAAAGGAAACATACTTTAATTAAGAAATGAAACAAGCTTGAATTTAATTGCATCAAAGTAAAAATCCAAGGGAGTACTTGAATTCTTATTGGTCTTACAAACCCAAGGAGGTGCTTGAAAGTAAATCTAAATCTAGAAAATAAATTACATCAAAACTTGAAATTGAATCTAAAACCTAAAAGAGAAAATTATCCAAGAGATTGAGAGTAATTTGATCCCAAACCCTAGCTTGGGTTGGGATGGAGTGCCTCACAACGAGTTTGGAGGGTGCTTATATAGTTTTTTCAAGTCTTGGGGCCCAAGAAATCATAAAAATGCGTTTCCAACGCGTTGGCATTGGCAAGCGTCGACCGACGCTCACAAATACTTTCTATGGTGACACTGGGTAACCCAGTGTCAATCAGCATACCCAGTGTCGACAGTGCGTCCGTCGATGCGAGCTGCTCTCGGCATCGATGTGGGCAGCTCTCAACATCGACGTGGGCAGCTCTCGGCAAAATTTGTCGACAGGACTCGGACACTGGTTAATCCAGTGTAGGACTGGTACCCAGTGTCAACTTAAATACTTCAAATCGCGGCCCGTTTTCACTGAAACTCCACTCGTAGGCCCATTCTTGGCTACGTCCAAACCAAAATACTTTAAAATACCTAAAATAAACATAAAATTAATTAATTATGATTAAAATATGGTAAAATAAGCTGGAGATAAGAAAATATGAAAATGTGCTCAATCTATCCAACTTATATCAAAAACAATAAAAAAAAACTAACTAAAATACAAATAAAAATGAAGACAAATTTGTGCTAATCAAAGAACACAAAAACCCTAAAATAAGAAAAAATAAATGAGAAAACAAAGCTACACGACTCAAGAACCACTAAAATTATATCATACCCTAATTAAAAACATGAGAAAAACACAACAATGACATGCAAAACAGCTGGTTGCGGACGTCGGCAGAACTTCGGCAAGTCGCTCGTCCAGTCTTCTTCATTTCGAAGCTGAAAAAGAAAATTAAACATAATTAGATGACAACTTATGAAATAAAGAAGAAAGATCATTAAACGGACTAAAAAATGAAAAACACCAAAAAGAAGAGAAATGAGTAAAAGATAACCCTAAAACCAGTAAAAACATGCAAAACACAACGCAAAAACACACGAAAAACACATATAAATATGTATAAATTACTTGTCACCTTTTATGTAGTCAAATATGAGTTGTGTTTTATATGAAATATTTATTTTCAAATTTATAGTGTTCAAATACTATCTCGTTAAAACCTTTTCAGAAAAACCCTTTGGGACAATAAAACTAATCAAAGGAAAAAGAATATAGAAGCTCCTCGTGACTTCAATTGGTAGTAGTTCTCGAGTTTATCATCTATATGTCTTCAAACTTTGAAATATAATATGATTTATAAACTCTTCACATGTTCTATACCATGTGTTGATGTTTATAAATCATTGTTATGCGAAGAATATGCCTCGTCAAAACCTTCAAAGGAAAAACCCGATGGGAAAAACCTTGCTGGGAAAACCCGACAAAACCTCAGTTAAGGGAAAAAGTGTGCAATGCATATCTCATCATATTAATTGACAATGTTACAAATATCCTTCAAGTATATCAAAATCCTTCCAGGAATTCATTTCATTCATGATATTGTTCTATATTGTCGGCTGAATGAAAATTCAAGTTTCAATATCATCCACTACGTAAAATAATGGTCTTGTAGCATAAATCTTTATTTATATGTTATTGACAAAATATTTTATATGAATGAACTTCTAGTTAAACATATATCAATCTATAAGATTGCATATTCAATATTGGCCAAATAATAGTATCAATAACTTTTAATTAACTCAAAAATACAATCCTTGCTATCATTGAGCTCATGAGTATAAATATAGTCGAGTGATTTTTTTTTTAATTCTACTTGATCCAATTATATAGACACAACTTATCGAGATCTCTTTGCTCTAAAATTATCATCAGGTACCTGAACCTCCTCAAGGGTTTATATAGAGGTGTGGCTACGGTTACGGTTAACCAGTTAACCGCCGGTTAATAACCGATTGACAAGTTACGATTAAACATTGATCGGGGGTCAGAGTTAAAACCGTAACCATCAACCGGTAGCCGTGGTTAGGTTACAGTTAACCTGACCGGCTAACCATAACCAGCGGTTAAATTGTCGGTTAATCGGGTTTAAAAAAAATATTTAATGACCAGTCGATCGACTTATTTGTAGTCAATCGAATGGTGACTGAATAGCCGTTGAAAATCAACGGCTGAGATCAACTAGCCATTCTTGATCAACGAATGAAATTTAAATTGGAAACTAGCTGTTGCCGGTTAACCAGTCTAACAGAATCCTTTATTTCTTTTATTTTTTTTTTTGGTTTTTTTAGCACATTTTTACACCTATAAATACCCCACTCCCCAACACCAAATCTCACACCAATTCATCTCTACTTATTCTTCTTCTTCTTCTTTTATATTTTCAAGTTTCAAGTCAAGTTGCTAATTTGTGCAAAAAATAATATCAATAATATTCTTAATATTCTTAATTCTCTTTTATAATATTACTATGGCAAGATCTTCTCGTAATGTCAATACCAACACTCCAAGCTCTTCTCGTCGAGGTCGAGGACCTCGACGACAATCTTCGGCCGTTGCCGGAGATTATGTTTTCAACGAGATGATAGCGCAAGAAGTTGAAGACCAATATAATCAAATCAACTTCGACTCGCAAAATTAAATCAATTTTGAAGAGGATTTACCTAGCTCCAATGAATCCGAGCCGCCGATCGCCATCAATTTGGATGAAGATGAGGAGGCAGTGGATGATATAACACTGCCTCAATCAAAACCGAGGGAATATCAACTCCCTATCTTTCAATTGCATTTCACAAGAATGATGATCAACGGCGAACCTCGGGCGTAATGTAATAATTGCAAGACTAATTACGCATTCGGTTCTAAAAATAATACGGGCTATGGGTCCCTCAGATACCACTTGGAGAAGAAGCATCCCGAAATATACGGTGCCAGGAGCTCTCAAATGCAACTAAACTTCTAATATTCATCTACTGCCGGCGTCGGGACCGGCGGCCAAGGTACGAGTTCTTCTTCTAGTTTATTTCAATATTTCGAAAGTGGTCATAGAAAGTTTCTTGCAAGATTTTTTTTCGTTATGGTCTTCCTTTTAATCATGGAAATAATAGTAATTATGAAGAATATACTAGGGGTGCATTTAATCCATCTAGTACTAAAAATTCACGAAATAAAGTTACTCGCGATATTGAAAAAATGGTTGGCTAGTATAAGTTCAACTTAATTTAAAATTTTGATAATTTGTCTCAAAGTATCTGTACATGTTTGGATATTTGGACGTATTCCTTTCATAATCATAATTATATGGGAATAACTTGTCATTGGACTGATAATTCGTGGACTTTACAAAAACGTTTAATTACATATTGAGAGTTTGATTGTCCGCATACTGCGGTGAATATTTCACGCAAAATAGCCTATGTTTTGTCCGAGTATCATTTAGGTAACAAAAGATTTTCAATTTCATTTGATAATGTCGCCGCTAATACGGATAGTTTAGAATTGTTAAGAACTTTTTGTTAACCCACTATTAGCGGCAAATTTCTTCATGTTAGATGCATTTGTCATATTTTGAATTTATGTGTTCAAGATGGTTTAAGTGCTTTTAAATCTAAAATTTAACTGATTAGGAGCGTGATATATCATTTACGTAGCCACGATTCGCTTCAAAAAAGATGGCGGAAATTTTGTCGAACCAATGATTTGCATCCAAAAAAAAATTCGATTGATGCCAAATTTTTGGAACTCTACTTATAAACTGCTTAATGATTCTTTTGAATATAGAGATGTATTGTGTATAGTTTTTGGTTATCAAGATGTCGATTTCATTTTATTTTCGCATATGTGGGATGATTCTTATAATATGATATCCCTTTTAAAAACTTTTAACGACACTACCGTGACTTTATCCGGTTTTTATTATCCTACCTCGTCCCTACTTCTTGATCAATGTATTCAAATTGTACTTGTTAGTACTTCTTTGCTCAAATCATCTGAATTAGGTGCATGTATTGCTGATATGTTGAGAAAATGGGTCAAATATTTTTTGTACATTCCCGAAGTTTTTTTGATTGCAAAAAAATTAGATCCGAATTATTGGGTAAAGGATTTAGAAAATTTACTTGAAGTTTATTACGATACATTAAAACCTTTTTTAGAAGCTTCAGACATTGAAATCTCAGATGCTTATGTTGTTGCTCACCAAGCAAAACAAACTTTAGTACAAATTTTTAACAATTACTATCAATCTTCTTCTAGTGATGATAGTGTGTCCCCTTCCCCTGCCCCCACCACTTCTAATATAAGATCCAATGACCCTTGATAAGCTCTAGCCCCATATACTAAATTGATAGAGGATACTAAAAGAAAACGAAAAAGGGCTAGTGCTGGGTCGATCTATGGAATTAGATAGTTATTTAGGGGCTTTTGAATCGAATTCGGTTCTAAAAACTCCTGATGGTACTACTAATGATCTTGTGCAGTTTTGGTCGAAAGTAGCCAGTATTTTTCCTACACTATCTAGGATTGCGAAGTAGGTTCTCGTCGTTCCAATTTCTATTGTTTCTGTTGAACAGGCCTTCAGCACGGGAGGCTTTGTGTTAGATAATCGACGATCTAAACTTATTACCCAAAAACCTTGAAAATCAAATGTTGATAAATGATTGGGTCAAAGCCGAAAAATGAAAACAAGAAATGCAATTGGATGATGGTGAAGAGAACGACTACTACGATACCACTTCGGGAAGCAACGACAACGAAGAATAGGTTATTAGGTAAGTGAGGTAAGTATAAGAACTACGTGGACTTTGATTCCTCTATGAGGATACGTGGGCAAGTTAATTGTACTATTAAAAGTTAAAATCCTAATTTTAACTTCTAATATTACAATTAAAATCAAGTCCTTTTTTTTAACTTCTTTTTTCCAAGAAAGATAAAATCGAACAGCTGTTTTGCATTCAATCGACTGCATTCCTTTAAAAAAAATAAAATGGTGGTTAACCGCCGGTTTTCTGATTAAAGGCCGGTTCGGTTAACCAGTTTAACCGTAACCATAACCGGTTCTCAGCCGGTTAGGTTACGGTTAAACCAAAACCGATTAATTAACCGGCCAGTTATAACTGGATTAACACGTTTAGGTTTATAATTTGTTATGTCTATTTTCTCTACTAGAGTATAACGTTTAGTACGAAGACCATCACAAATAATTGCTCCATATAAGGATAAATATTTGAATCAATCGTTACCATGCTTCAGGCAAGCCATCATAATCCTCTTATAGGATTTTATATCACTTTCAAGTTTGAGCCTTTAAACTTTAGAACCATTGATAACCTTATAGTCAGTAATCTAAAATGCAAATTTTCACTACAATTCAGGTTTGCTTTAAACTTTACAAGGATTATATTTATGCATTCCATATTTTTTGTTACCATGACATATGTACTTCATATTTCTTGTTACCATTGACATATGCTTATTCTCGCCCTAATGCTGAGAATATTATTTATTTGATATCTTCTTAGCATTCGCTATCCATTTTGACATGTGGTGGGGCGTTTACAAATATCGCACATGTTTAACTTCTGATGGAGGCTTCTGACTATAAGGCATAGATAGGTGTTTTACATATGTTTTCACATTTGGTACATCTAATGCAACTAATGAAATATTCATTTCATATAATTACAACAATTTTTCTCATCAAATGATATAACAAATACCATGAGGCATATCAATTGCTTTTGCCAACCATAGTGAACAAAATATAAATCATCAATTACTTTTGTAAATAAATTTACTAGCAAATGATGAGTGTATTTATTACATACATATGATACTTTGCTCTCATAGCCAATAGAGAAAGTATTCTCATAAACTTCTTGTTATGAGATAATAACACATGCAATCTTCTAGTGGATCCAAATATCTAGAAGTCAACATGGAGGGTGAATGGGCCCAAAAGATCTCACCCCGTAATATAAAATATGAATATTATTGGAACCTGATTCCAATTAAACTATTGATAATTTTAATGGTTAAGTTTGTTGATAACATGTATCATTAAAAATAAATAGATGAATCTCCATACTCTTCACAAATTAATAAACTGAGATGGTCATACTAGTCATGCCAAATCATGATAATACTGAACATCAGGTTTAAAATAAAAAAGTAATTTCTAACACCTTTAGAGATTTTATTGAAATACCGGTCAATATAAGAATATATGATCTACTACTAATTTATAGTACAAACTAATTCGATAATAAATTGTCACAAATTCTTATGAATATTTCAAGTAAAAATCAAACTCCTGGTTGATTTATATTCGAATTGTATCACCACGAGCTTTTAACTCAAGTAGTACCACTAACCCTTTATAATGGCGTTGATAAGGGTTCAACCCCTGAATCTCTTTTTTTTTAAAAGCTTTATCTTTACTTTCTAACCGCTCTACCCAACTGGTTAAAATAATATTTTAAATCATATCAAAATAATTAAATAAACTTTACGTGTAATATTATTGATATTTGTACTACTTCAGGAATACAATCACTTTAAAACTTCAAAATTTATAAGAATCCATAACATTTAAATAATACTTATGGTGTATACATATATTTTTTTTGAATATGATAAGTTTTGTATAAGAAATATGCTCTTCGGGGCATTATTAAGTAGTAATGATTGGTTTGATGTGTTACTTCGTGAGTATACTTGGTTTTTAATATTGCATACAATAAAGTGTCATTTTTCAAAAGTAAGAAGTATTCAATTGAGTTTTTGACATAAATAGCACTACTTAAAGAGCAATATTCAATATTCTTCAGGAATATAAAATAAGCAAATAAATATATAAATAATTTTCAGGGACATATAATGTTCATAAGAAATATTATTATAGCTGTGCTACTTCAAGAACAACAACTTAATCATAATGTAAATAATACAACAATGACATGTAAGTAATGCTTTTAATAATTAAATAAAACATATAATAAAAATATTTCTTCAAGAGAATTGTTGATATTCTTCTGGAATACTATATATTATTTTTCATCAGAAATATATGGATTATATATCTTGTAATGTTCTTCGTGAGCATATCATACTCAACTGAGAAATTACAATATACCATCACATTTCTTCAGAAAACATGATTATATTTTAATAATCTTCAAGATTATTAAGAAATATGAAATTGTATTTCGTAAAAATACTACGATAAATACGAGTTGAAAATAAATTTCATACAATGCGCAAATATACACGATTATATGTTTTATCAAGCAAAGAAAAACACGGTTTGTTATTTCAAATCTATCGTGCTTGCATATAAATTGTGTCATTTAACTAATTGATAATAACAAAGATTGAACCAAATGAATACTCTAAATTCATATTAATAAGTAGGTCCCATTAGAATCATATTAACTATAATATTTGGACCCGCCTTCTTGGTGCCTTTCGGGCCCAGAGACCTGACCCGCTCCCGCCCCACCAAGTCCTTGCTCGTTGAACTACTCCCTTGGGATGCCCCTAATCAAGAAGGGAGGCTTTTTCTCGGTCACCATTGACGAAGGCCGTTATCAAAATTTGATTTCAATTCTTAAGGATTCTCTCATGAGTCGTCTCCTTCAACGCAAGGGATCGAAACCCCTTTTGCTCGGAACAACTCTTTGAAGGCTACATGGAAGATTACCGAACCCTAGAGCTTTATCCCCCTTGGCAAATGATACTTCAGCATATCGTTTTCTTCGGCCGAATGACAAGGCACGCGCGTCCGCCAAATCCTCTTGGAAGTTTGGCACTAGTTCTCTTCGGCTCAACCCTTGGGCTACAGACTTCAACCCGTACAAATCCATCTCTACTTCACCACATGTATGGATTCGTATTTATGAACTGCCGATCGAATATTGGGACCGATCATTTATCCTTAATATTGCTAGGGTTGTTTGTACTCTATTACAAATTGATGAACGTTCCATTAATGGCACGCTTGGCCACTTCGTTTGAGTGTTAGTTGAGGTCAACCTCGAAAATACCCTGATTGAGACGGTGATGACTGAACCTAAAGGATATTTTGGGTATATTTCCATTGGTTACGAGAAACTTCTGGATTTTTGTTCTTCTTGTAAATCGGTTGGACATCTGGTTGGTTCTTGCCCTTCTCTTAAATCTCACGCTGTTCAGAACTCTAGCAAGATCGATTGGCATACGATTAACACCAGACACCATCGATGCTCTGATTCTCGAGAACATAAGGTCCGCACTCGTACGGACCCCTGGTTGATCCCCGGGCCTGCCAAGCCCCCTTTGACGACTTCTAATGCCTTTGACGCATTACAGTCCGACGTCGATATGGGGTCTCCATCCCACCCCGCCTTATTTCCCATACCCTCCCCGTGCTCCTCAACCCTCTACTGCTCCAGTTTTCTCTCCCCCACTAGTACACAAAATCAAATTAGAGGCCCTACATATGAGGCGGTTTAAATTAGGTCCGCCTCAAATAAGATAAAAAAGGCGGTTGTGACATCTAAACTGCATTATAATTATAAAAAAAAAATTGTTGGGTGGCGGTTCTTGACATGAACCGCCTCATATAATAATAACCGAGGCGATTTGTTTAAAAAACCGCCTCTTAGGTTTTTATTCGGGCGACGCTTCATTTACGAACCACCTCAGAAATTTTGGACCGGGCGTCGATTGATATAGAAAACCGCCTTTTATATTGTCAGAGGCGAATCTCTAACAAACTCCCTCCAAGAATATAAAATTGACCTGCCGTTTATAACCTATCATCTGCAATTTAAAAAACAAAACACAAAAGCTCGTCCCTTTCGCGTGTCCGCCAGAAAACTCTGCCTGCCTGCTACGCCTTCTTTGCTCCTTCATCTATAATTAATGAAAGTTGCTCCCGCCCCCGTTAATTTCCGTCGTCGTAGTCGTCGCTATCATCTCCACCCTAAACTGAAGTAGCACTAATTGCACCTCCCAACCCTAACTCTTCGCCTTCTCCATCAGGTATGTTACTTTAGTATTTTCGTTAATTATAGATTGTCCGCTACGTGTTATTAAATTGTGTGATTAGTTCAGTAGTTTATAGGTTTGATGTCTCTCTTCTTGTTCATCTTTCATTCAGTAGATTATGGTTAGGTGTTCACCTTTCATTCAGTAGATTATGAAATTCAATGGTTAGATGTTCATCTTGCTCTGAGTTGGGTTTTCAAATTAAAAGCAGTTAAATTAGGGATTTCATTTCGATCAGGCTTAAATTAATTGAAAATGACATGATCATGTTTTTATTGCACAATTCTTGATTTAAACCTCGTTTTGTTCCAGATTTGTGGGGAAAAAGTCCCTGGATTAATGGGTTTCGACATTTAATGGGTTATTGTGAAATTTCAATTGTACACGTGCGTATTTTTAATTGCATCATTGAAAAGATTTACATAAATTAAATAACCTTAGAAGTGTACAAGTATTTCTATTAAATCATTAAAGAATATAAATGCATTATATATACACTGTATTATAATATATTCCTTACTATTGCTGTGTTTTTTTTTTCTGAAATTCTTGTTTTGATTTTTTGATCTCCTGTTTCGGGGATATACGAGAAGTTTGCACATGCCTTTTCAGAATCTGTTGAGAGTATGAAAGTTAGGGATGGCTTTGGTGATGGTGTAGTACTGGTAGTCTGCAGCTCTATTTTCGAAAGTTATTATTACCAGTTTACTGATCTTGTTTGACTGAGGTAGTCACCAAATGATATGACTTGAAGTTTATCTTGATCTTTCATGCAGGTTCCTTTGGTAAATGATGCTGCAGTGCACAAGGTCAGTTTTCTGTTTCGCATTCCCAATTCCTGTTATGCAATGAGTTTTGCACTGTACTTATAATTCACCATCTTAGAGTTACTTACAGGTTGAGTCACTAATGCAAGATGCCATCTCAAAGGTTTGTTAATTGCCTCTATTGTTATTATAGCTGTTATAATCCGTTTCTCAGTTTTATGTAAGAGTCAATTTTATGTCTTGAAGTTTGTATATCTGGTAATATTATTGCATTTTGTTTCGAGTAATATGCATATCTGGTGAAGCTTGCTGCAATGTAGTTTGCTTGTCATCATTTTTATGTTACTTATTTATCTGTTGTTGTTGGTCCCAGTGGGTTTAAAACTTTATCACTTTTTGGAAATTAACATAAATATTCTTTAGCTTTATAAGGACTCAATTTTCTGATTTTCAAAGGAACTAAATAGGCTTGAAGATTATGTAATTTTACATCTGTTTATTATCCACATAAGGAAACAGTTTAGCTCATATCATGTCCGCGTGTCTGTTCTTGAATGTATTTTTGTGGTACTTAAGGATGATTAATGCTGTTGCTATGCCAGATGTCAATCAACAACTCTAGTGCGTTGATGTTATCTGACCCATCAGCAGCACTAAGGCATGCTGGACAAAATCCTCCGTTTCCAAAAGAAGAGATACCAAATGGATCGATTAGTAAGTCCAGTCAGGCAAGATGAACCACTCTCAGGTTTGTCACTTAATTTTCTTCTGTGATCGTGCGTACGAGTGTGTGTCTGATAACGGTTGCTGTCTTGTTTTTCCGAATGAAAGGATTACTAACTTCTGTTATCTGAACCTCTCTTAGTACGGACCTTGGGAAGATAGTGACATGAGTTTATGTAATTGTTGCAGAAAATTCAGGATGATCTGCAGGAATTTGGTGAAAAGATTAAACATCATGAGGATAATATCAAATACTTAAAGAGTCTGAAGAATAAGTTAGAGGACTCAATTCTTGATTTGCGAGGTATCTGAATTTTCAATTTTCTTTTTGGTGTTCTGTTGCCTACAGTAACAGAATTTCTGACATATTTCACTCGTATGTATAAAACTTACTCTTAATTGACTGCTAGATATGTCTCATTTTTCTTGTAAAATTGTAATTACTTTTTGAGTGATTAATCTTTATGTGTTTTTTTTATATTCATACTTGAACTTACAGTTGCTATTGGGAAGTATCATACAAGTAGTATCCCTAAAAAGGAAAATGGAGAGCCTGTCTCTGGGGACAGTGTGGGAGAAACACTTCAGCATATTCACAAGTACGAGAATTCTACAGCAGCCATATTGTGTAAGATGAAAGCGAACCCTGAAGCTCGGGTTTCTGGTCATTCATTGACTACAGATGTGATCGGCGTTGTTGCTACACTTGGAAAAGTTGATGATCCTAACCTTAGCCGGTTAGTCCTCTTTCTCTATCTTTACTTTTTTTTCCCACTTCATACAAACCTAATGCTGACATCATACAAAACTTAGATATGAGAATCAAGATACAATTATTTTTCTAGACGTTGAGAATCGAGATATAATTTGCTTGCACAGGCTTGTTTTAAAGTCGTGTACAACTGAATGAGGACATGTTTATTTTCTTGTCAATGATAAAACATTAGTTGATTATAAGTTTTTTTAATTAAAAGATTCAGCCGTTTCTGAAATATGCAGGGATGGTATATGAGAAACTACAGAACACACATTCACAAAATGAAATACAACTCATCCTCATCTTTGACTTATTGTTGTTTAAATCTGTGTAGAATTCCTTCAGAGTATTTGGGTCTAGAAGTTGTGTACAAATGAATGAGGACCTTTTTTGTTTTTTTGTCAATGAGATATATAAGTTGCTGGAGACCATTCACACATCTTTTTGTTCTTTTTTTCGATTGAAAGACTCAACAGTTTCTGAAATATGCACAGGGATGGTATTTGAGAAACTACAGAAACAAAAACACAAGAAACAAAAAATTAAATTATGACTTATTATCAAATGAATGGGGACTGTTTTGTTTTGTTTTTGTCAATGAGATATATAAAGGCGCTGGAGACATCCAAGCAGTTTATTTTTTTCAATTAAAAGATTTAGTAGTTTTTGAAGTATGCAGTTATGGTATATGAGGAACTACAGAATCAAAATAATAAAAAAATGAAATTCGACTTATGCTCTTATCTTTTTATTGTTTGAAATCTATGTAGGGTTCTTTCAGAGTATTTGGGTCTAGAAAACATGCTAGCAGTGGTCTGCAAGACCTATGCAGGAGTCAGAGCCCTGGAAGGATACAAAGACGGTTCAGTAGATAATAGTTTAGGCATTCATTCATTAGCAGAAATAGCTGGACGGCCTCTGGAAAACTGATTCGTTGTCATTTGTCTTGAAAATCTAAGGTGTGAGTTTTGAGTTCTTTGTTTGGCAGTTTAATAAATTACATTCCCGTTGCAAACTTACCTTATTATTTACTCTTGTGGGTTTCTTGTTTAGACCATATGATGGTGCGATAATAGTTGATGACCCTCAACGGAGGCTTGATCTGCTGAAGCCAAAATTAATTAGTGGGGAAGCTCCTCCTGGCTTTATTGGTTTTGCTGTAAATATGGTGACGATTGACAACACTCACTTGTACAGTATCTCGAAAAATGGGCTCAGTTTAAGAGAGACACTATTTTATAACCTTTTCTCGGATTTGAAAGTATACAAATCTCGGGAAGACATGCTCAGCGCTCAGTCGTATATAACACACGGGGCCATATCTCTCGATGGAGGAGTGATCAGAGGTCCTGGGATTTTCTCCTTGGGTCGACATCAGTGAGTGTCTTTATTATTATTATTTTTTAATTTTTTTTAAATATCAATGTGATTTATTTTTCACATTTTAGTACAAATGGACATTTCTTTGTTTTGAAGCTTCAAATCTTATTTAAACTTTATTCTGTTTTATCTGATTAAAAACACAAATTTATCTTTCAAAATAATTAATGCCCCATTGACATTTGTTTCTCCTTTACAAATTGCACCCTCAAGAATTGGGTATTTGTTAGGTAATACAAACCTCAAAAGGGTGTCTGTAACACTCTAAGGGGATAATTATAATTTTAAAGATAATTGGAGTTGTGTGTGTGTGTGTGTGTGTTTTAACTCTTGTGCATTTTTATTTATGCTTGAATTTCGCTCATGTGTAAGGGAGATATAGATATCATGTTCCCCTGCTGTGAGTCCAAAAAGAATAACCTCCCAGCGAACTATCAAGAAATTGAAAATCAATTGAAGGAGACGCAATGGAAGAAAGACCGAGCGCACGAAGATATGCTAAGAGAGCAGGCAATATTAGAACACACCAAGTGCAACTATGAAATAAAAAAGACAGAATTTATTGAAAATTTATTGCTGAAAGTTCAGCATATGCTGCTCAGGTAATAATACCTCAAATATGTGTTATCTTAAGTCTTTTTACAGAGCCTGATTTCCTTGTAGTCCTGTGGGGCCTGTGGCTAAAATGGGGATAATCTCTCAGTTCCACTGGTATCATGCTATTTTAGTTGTAGGGTTTCTGGCTGCATCAGGGGCTGGAACAGCTGTACTTTTCAAGGTACATTTTGAGTTATGGGCACCTTTGACACTAGCATTTTTTAATAACTAGAACTGGAAAGCTATATTATGATTCATTTGCAATCTTATAGTTGTATTTAGTAGAACTTGCATTAGTGTTTTTTTTATTTATTTGTTTTTCTGAATTAGAACTCGCATTAGTTGGTTTGATCATGACGTTCATTTTTTGGGCACATGCTTGTCAGAAATCAATCGTTCCCAGATTGAAGTCTTGGATACGTAAGGTTGTATCAGAAGAAGATGAAGAGGGTCTGAAGAAGGAAAACAGTGCAAAACCAAATATAGTAGAAGAAGCTGCGGTTGCTGTAAAAGCTACTGCAGCTGCTTCATCTGACGTAGCTCAAGCAAGCCAGGAGATGTTGGTGACAAAAACTGAAGGTAGATCTTTGATGTGCTATAGTGTATATTATGAAATATGGTGTAATTGTGGTGTTTCTGTTCTGCATTTTGTAGTATGTTATTTCCTTTAGTGACGGTTCTCAGTGGTGCTCATGGTGATGTTATTTCTGTTTGTTTTCAGAGAAGAGATTCTATGAGGAGCTTATGAATATGTTAAGTGTGCAAGCAAATGAGATGAAAGTAATGAGTAATACAATACATAAATTGGAAGCTTGTAAGAAGTTGCTAGTTGTTAGTTTAGTCTATATGTGTTTCTTTTGTCATGATTTTAGAAATTATGCTGATTTTGTTTTCTTTTGGCGTAGCCTGGGTACTTACAAAGTTTTTAGACCATATTTTGTGCACTGCCTGTTGTATCTTTTATATTTGAGTCATAGATTACCAGCAATGATTGTAATGGAGTCAACATCTATGAACTAAAATATGCCATTATCTGATTAAAACCCATTCAATGGAAATGAACAAATAATTTTTGTACAAGAATTGGCTGAGGTGAATTGCTCAAAAGTTTCAGATTTAATTGACCCGTGTAGTCATTCTGTATTTGCCTACTGTCCAATGTAATTTGTTATTCAATATCACTATACATTCTGGCACAGTTGTGAGTCGTCTTGAGGTTCCTTCATATTGATATGGAAAAAGAGTGAAAGTCTGGATAAGCAGTTATCTTATTATCTATATTTTCTTTAAGTTTATCTTTTTATCGTTTTTCTCCTTTTTTATGTTTTTCGTTTCTTATGGTGTTCAATGTGTTTTTACTTTATTTTGTATGAAATAATCTAATTTTGTTTAATGTTAATATCTCAGCTCAAAACGAGGAAAACGGGACGAGCGACGAGCCGAAGCCATGCAGGTGCGTCGACTGACGCACCGTCGACGCACTGTCGACCTACGCCCGCGTCGACTGACGCACCGTCGACGCAAAATGTTCTGAAGCGTCGATCCTAGGCCCGTCAGTCGACGCACTGCCTGGTCGACGCGTGCAGCCTGGCTCGCGTCGACTGACGCACCGTCGACGCAAAGGTTCTGAAGCGTCGATCCTAAGCCCGTCAGTCGACGCACTGCCTGGTCGACGCGTGCAGCCTGGCTCGCGTCGACTGACGCACCCGTCGACGCTCCGGCAGTTTGAGCGGTTATTTTCGAAATTCTATATAAATCCGGTGGTTTCTTCTTTTTCAAGTGCTGGGACGAGGGGGAAAGGTCCAGATAATGTCGAGAGCCCTCGGTTCATGCCACCATTCAATTCAAGCAAGATTAGATTTAATAGTTCGTAGTTTCGTCGTTTCTATGCCGTTCAACGTTCAAGGCCGCTTCTCGTCGCTGAAGATCGTTGGATTGCTGATGCTTTCTTAGATAATAAGTGTTTCTGAACTCTGCTTATTTAGTTTCATAGTGTAGCTTTTGATTTCTTTGTACTTTGATGTTGAATTTGAATAGCGTAATTTAGTATAATCTTTTCACCGTTTTTCTCATTGTTAATTTATGTTTATATTTCCTGCATGGGTTGAAATGATCATGTTCATGATTTTGGTGATGCTTTTGAATATGATGATGCTTGTTGGCTAGATGTATCGGTCTAGTGTGCTCAGGGTCGTTTAGAGCCATCGGGATTGACAACCCCGATCGTGGAGACGATTCCGGCGCACTAGACCCTCGCTTTTATTAATTGTTTTTAAAAGTCTTTTTATTTTATTGCTCGTAGATGTTAGAACACCTCAAACTTTATTTGATCGAGTGTTTAGTATAGTTTAGTTCAGTTTTTTATTATTTCTAGCTGTTCTAAAATCGAACACTGGAATAGTTTCCGATTAGTCTTCCTTGTGATTCGACTCGAGTCAGCTTATCGCCTACAATAGCTCCGTTCTCTTGCGGACGAGCTTTTCATTTTTAAATGCGAAAAAGTTCGATTCAAAATTCGCGTCGACTGACGCACCGTCGATGCTCCGTCGACGCTCCGGCAGTTTGAGCGGTTATTTTCGAAATTCTATATAAATCCGGTGGTTTCTTCGTTTTCAAAGGGTTGGGACGAGGGGGAAAGGTCCAGAACGATACAGAGCACCCTCGGTTCATGCCACCCTTCCATTCGAGCAAGATTACATTTAATAATTCGTAGTTCGTCATTTCCATGCCGTTCGATGTTCAAGGTCGTTTCTCGTCGCTGAAGATCGTTGGATTGCTGATGATTTCTTAGATAATAAGTGTTTCTGAACTCTGCTTATTTAGTTTCATAGTGTAGCTTTTGATTTCTTTGTACTTTGATGTTGAATTTGAATAGCGTAATTTAGTATAATCTTTTCACCATTTTTCTCATTGTTAATTTATGTTTATATTTCCTGCATGGGTTGAAATGATCATGTTCATGATTTTGGTGATGCTTTTGAATATGATGATGCTTATTGGCTAGATGTATCGGTCTAGTGTGCTCAGGGTCGTTTAGAGCCATCGGGATTGACAACCCCGATCGTGGAGACGATTCCGGCGCACTAGACCCTCGCTTTTATTAATTATTTTTAAAAATCTTTTTATTTTATTGCTCGTAGATGTTAGAACACCTCAAACTTTATTTGATCGAGTGTTTAGTATAGTTTAGTTCAGTTTTTTTATTTCGTAGCAATGTTCATAAAATCGAACACCGGAATAGTTTCCGATTAGCCTTCCTTGTGATTCGACTCGAGTCAGCTTATCGCCTACAATAGCTCCGTTCTCTTGCGGACGAGCTTTTCATTTTTAAATGCGAAAAAGTTCGATTCAAAATTTGGCGCCATTGTCGGGGAAGGCTAAAGGCTACGATTTGTGGTGTTTGCTTTTATTTAGTTTGATTGTGTTATTATTTATTTGTTGTATTTGTGTTTTGTTCGATTGTGATTTTTATTTTAATTTCTTTTTGTTCTTTTTGGTACGTTTAATCTCGGTTTTTGAGTGTTTTGCTTTGTAGCCACATTTTTGAAGACTCGAGATTATTTTGATTGAAGATGGCGAATTATCGAGTTAGTTCGCCATATGATGACATTTGCGTTCCAACTTAATGATTATCAAGTTCCTCCACCATATTATGACCCATATGCTCCGAGCAGTCAAGAATGGGCCCCATGCTTTTGACTATTTCGGCCCATGTCCTTCAAATTGCTGTAATCTGAGCATGGATTCTTATGGGTATTATGATCCGGGTCTTGATGGTTCTTATGCTCAATTTGTCCCGCCTTATCCTAACGCCAACTCGTATGCTCCTACTGTTTTCAAGATTTCCATTCTTCGAGCTATGACGTTTACACTCCACCCACATCCAATGCGTATATTTCGAGCGGCGATCATTCCGTCACTGTTTCTCAAGATCTTTTAGCCGAGATTGTGGAAGCGACTCGACGTATGGGATGAACGCATAGAACGTAATGGATGGACACATAGAACGCCTCGATATTCAATTAGAGCAATTTGACAACAAGGTGTACGAGCTAGACCAACCTTGTCATGAGGAGTTGGCCTTTCTTTGATATGGAAAATTCCACCTTTGTTGATGGTAATTCCAGTTTTGATGATATTTTGAACGAGGTGTGCGAAGATGTGATATTTTTGGGTGAGAAGAAGGATGTGGAAGTTGGCAATGTCTCGCCCGTGCTTTTTGAAGATGTTATACAAAAAAGTGTGGGAGAATTGCCTTCTGGTGAATTTATTGAACTTCATGCCGTGCCGCTTGAGTCTTTGTACGAACAATGCAGAATGAGGTATTTTGAAGAGATAGTTTGAGAAGGTGCCCGATCACCCTATGCCGCAATTTTTGTTTGATATATTCGAGGTGATCCAATTACTCGCGTTTCCGACCTCCGAAGTTAGTTGGAGTGTTCGGCATCTCGGGACATGCTCTTTTGTGCCCGCCTTGGTGATTATCATCACCCAAAATCTTGCTCTTGGAGAATACCAAGGCGTGGCACGACCGGTCATCTATTTTTAGACCCGGGATGGACATCGAACGTGGACGTCGTCGAGCCTAGAGGACGTTAAATTAAGCGCTTCTTGGGAGGCAACCTAAGTCTTTTAACTTTTTTATATTTTTGTGTGTTTTCAGGTCCCTTTCATTATTTCAGGCTCGTTGGACGATTTTCGACTCCCCGACTCTTCACCACAAGCGCGAATTCAGGGCGTTTCTTCTTTCTCTTCCTTTTTACGCGTACTTTGATGAATTTTTCATTTTAATACAATATGGACATTGTATGGTTTTAAGTGTGGGGGGTTTTGTCCTTGGTTGGGTTTAGTAAATCTTTGTATGCTTGCTTGTGGTTGATTTGAGTTGTGTGTATTGTTATTGATTGGAATCTTGACGAAGTGACGTGGTTTAGATGCTTTGGTTCGGATATTTAGACTTTCGTTCGAAAAATAGTGTATTTGTGG
>BMAC01000207.1:848590-895272 GCA_014905375.1 Phtheirospermum japonicum | reverse complement strand
GACTGATATTCATATTATTTGTCCTGGTGTGTGTGTGTGTGTGTGTGTGTATTCTAGTTCTTTTTCGTACTTCAGTTATTAAACCTAGCGAATAAATGCATACATTCGCCTTGATTTTTCCAACGTCTTATTTTTTTCACCATGGGACTTGGCCATACTGAATATCTTGAACTAGCATTTTTGTGACGATATTGTTTTTATTGCCAATATCAGGACAAAGTATAAATGGTAGAACTACTCTGGAGGAACAGGTCAACCAAAGGGTCTCAGTAGCCAATTCAAGGGTGAGAGCTAATTTTTCTCATTGTTAATTTATGTTTATATTTCCTGCATGGGTTGAAATGATCATGTTCATGATTTTGGTGATGCTTTTGAATATGATGATGCTTATTGGCTAGATGTATCGGTCTAGTGTGCTCAGGGTCGTTTAGAGCCATCGGGATTGACAACCCCAATCGTGGAGACGATTCCGGCGCACTAGACCCTCGCTTTTATTAATTATTTTTAAAAATCTTTTTATTTTATTGCTCGTAGATGTTAGAACACCTCAAACTTTATTTGATCGAGTATTTAGTATAGTTTAGTTCTGTTTTTTTATTTCGTAGCAATGTTCATAAAATCGAACACTGGAATAGTTTCCGATTAGCCTTCCTTGTGATTCGACTCGAGTCAGCTTATCGCCTACAATAGCTCCGTTCTCTTGCGGACGAGCTTTTCATTTTTAAATGCGAAAAAGTTCGATTCAAAATTTGGCGCCATTGTCGGGGAAGGCTAAAGGCTACGATTTGTGGTGTTTGCTTTTATTTAGTTTGATTGTGTTATTATTTRTTTGTTTGTATTTGTGTTTGTGTTCGATTGTGATTTTTATTTTAATTTCTTTTTGTTCTTTTTGGTACGTTTAATCTCGGTTTTTGAGTGTTTTTCTTTGTAGCCACATTTTTGAAGACTCGAGATTATTTTGATTGAAGATGGCGAATTATCGAGTTAGTTCGCCATATGATGACATTTGCGTTCCAACTTATGATTATCAAGTTCCTCCACCATATTATGACCCATATGCTCCGAGCAGTCAAGAATGGGCCCATGCTTTTGACTATTTCGGCCCATGTCCTTCAAATTGCTGTAATCTGAGCATGGATTCTTATGGGTATTATGATCCGGGTCTTGATGGTTCTTATGCTCAATTTGTCCCGCCTTATCCTAACGCCAACTCGTATGCTCCTATGTTTCAAGATTTCCATTCTTCGAGCTATGACGTTTACACTCCACCCACATCCAATGCGTATATTTCGAGCGGCGATCATTCCGTCACTGTTTCTCAAGATCTTTTAGCCGAGATTGTGGAAGCGACTCGACGTATGGATGAACGCATAGAACGTAAGGATGGACACATAGAACGCCTCGATATTCAATTAGAGCAATTTGACAACAAGGTGTACGAGCTAGACCAACCTTGTCATGAGGAGTTGCCTTTCTTTGATATGGAAAATTCCACCTTTGTTGATGGTAATTCCAGTTTTGATGATATTTTGAACGAGGTGTGCGAAGATGTGATATTTTTGGGTGAGAAGAAGGATGTGGAAGTTGGCAATGTCTCGCCCGTGCTTTTTGAAGATGTTATACAAAAAAGTGTGGGAGAATTGCCTTCTGGTGAATTTATTGAACTTCATGCCGTGCCGCTTGAGTCTTTGTACGAACATGAGAATGAGGTATTTGAAGAGATAGTTGAGAAGGTGCCCGATCACCCTATGCCGCAATTTTTGTTTGATATATTCGAGGTGATCAATTACTCGCGTTTCCGACCTCCGAAGTTAGTTGGAGTGTTCGGCATCTCGGGACATGCTCTTTGTGCCCGCCTTGGTGATTATCATCACCAAATCTTGCTCTTGGAGAATACCAAGGCGTGGCACGACCGTCATCTATTTTTAGACCCGGGATGACATCGAACGTGGACGTCGTCGAGCTAGAGACGTTAAATTAAGCGCTTCTTGGGAGGCAACCTAAGTCTTTTAACTTTTTATATTTTTGTGTGTTTTCAGGTCCCTTTCATTATTCAGGCTCGTTGGACGATTTTCGACTCCCCGACTCTTCACCACAAGCGCGAATTCAGGGCGTTTCTCTTTCTCTTCCTTTTACCGTACTTTGATGAATTTTTCATTTTATACAATRTGGACATTGTATGGTTTAAGTGTGGGGGGGTTTGTCCTTGGTTGGGTTAGTAAATCTTTGTATGCTTGCTTGTGGTTGATTTGAGTTGTGTGTATTGTTATTGATTGGAATCTTGACGAAGTGACGTGGTTAGATGCTTTGGTTCGGATATTTAGACTTTCGTTCGAACAATAGTGTAATTGTGGGGAATGAAGTGTAAATAATCTATGAAGTGTCTTGTCTCTTGTTCTATTCATGTTTCGTTCTTAAGAGTCGAATACTCTCTACTAGCCCCGTTTTCAGTTAACCTCTATAGGATTTTATGTAATTTTTATTTTTATTTTGGAGACGTTAAAACTCCACGTGCGTTATTGAAGAATGTTATCAGTTGCACTTAGCAACATAAGATTGGAGTCAATGAACTCTCGCTTTTGATGTATGTATATTATACTCGTTTTGTACCTCATCTTTATGGGTACCTTTTATTAAAAGAAAAAAAAAAGAGAAAAAGAAAAGAAAATAAAAAAGAAAAAAAAAGAATAAGTACAATAAGAGAAAACCTTGTACAAGTTGAGTTCTTAATTTTATTTTTTTATTTCTTAGATTATATTGTTAAAGAGGTGTTTTGATAACTGGGCTAGTCGGGTGACGACTTGGCGGTTTGAGTAGGGATAGACTTTGGCCCAGGCATGGATGGGTGACGTACATGGAGGTCAACTCGTTACTTTTAGGTGTTCGGGAGCTAGTCTAAATCTCTTATCTCAACGTTATCGTGTCGTCCTTTTAGTTGAGTTTCTAGTCGATCTAATGCATTAACTTCTTGAATCATATGGATGCATTAGTCATTAAGTCATCGGGTAATTAGCTTTTCCTTGTCTACGTCTAGATTAGATTTTGCTTGAGGACAAGAAAAAAGCTAAGTGTGGGGGAGTTGATTTGTACATATTTATATGTGATTTTCGTGTATTTTTGCATCGTATGTTGTGTGTTTTTATGTGTTTTAAGTTTATCTTTTTATCGTTTTTCTTCCTTTTTTATGTTTTTCGTTTCTTATGGTGTTCAATGTGTTTTTACTTTATTTTGTATGAAATAATCTAATTTTGTTTAATGTTAATATCTCAGCTCAAAACGAGGAAAACGGGACGACGACGAGCCGAAGCCATGCAGGTGCGTCGACTGACGCACTGTCGATGCACTGTCGACGCTACGCCCGCGTCGACTGACGCACTGTCGACGCAAATGTTCTGAAGCGTCGATCCTAGGCCCGTCAGTCGACGCACTGCCTGCCGACGCGTGCAGCCTGGCTCGCGTCGACTGATGCACCGTCGATGCACCGTCGACGCAAAGGTTCTGAAGCGTCGATCCTAGGCCCGTCAGTCGACGCACTGCCTGTCGACGCGTGCAGCCTGGCTCGCGTCGACTGATGCACCGTCGACGCACCATCGACGCTCCGGCAGTTGGAGCGATTATTTTCGAGATTCTATATAAATCCGGTGGTTTCTTCGTTTTCAAAGGGCTGGGAAGAGGGGGAAAGGTCCAGAACGATACAGAGCACCCTCGGTTCATGCCACCATTCAATTCAAGCAAGATTAGATATAATAGTTCGTTGATGCATCATTTTCTATGCCGTCCGACGATCAAGACCATTCTCGACGCTGAAGATCGCTCGATGGCTGTTGCTTTCTTAGATAATAAGTGTTTCCGAACTCTGCTTATGTAGTTTCATAGTGTAGCTTTTGATTTTTTTGTACTTTGATGTTGAATTTGAATAGCGTAATTTAGTATAATCTTTTCACCGTTTTTCTCATTGTTAATTTATGTTTATATTTCCTGCATGTGTTGAAATGATCATGTTCATGATTTTGGTGATGCTTTTGAATATGATGATGCTTGTTGGCTAGATGTATCGGTCTAGTGTGCTCAGGGTCGTTTAGAGCCATCGGGATTGACAACCCTGATCGTGGAGACGATTCCGACGCACTAGACCCTCGCTTTTATTAATTGTTTTTAAAAGTGTTTTTATTTTATTGCTCGTAGATGTTAGAACACCTCAAACTTTATTTGATCAAGTGTTTAGTATAGTTTAGTTCAGTTTTTTTTTTTATTTCGTAGTAATGTTCATAAAATCGAACACCGGAATAGTTTTCGATTAGTCTTCCTTGTGATTCGACTCGAGTCACCTTATCGCCTACAATAGCTCCGTTCTCTTGCGGACGAGCTTTTCATTATTTTAAACATGAAAAAGTTCGATTCACAAAGATGACTACAAAGCATAAAACTCTTGCAAGTAAATTTATCATTTTTTATAATTTGCATTATAAATTCATATTTTTATTCAAGGTTAGGAAATTCTTTTCAAGTTAGAAAATTATTTTCTTTCTTTTTGTTTGTGATTTTGGTGTGAATTAATTTTGTGTGGAAATTTTTGTGAATTTTTCGCTTTGATTTTGTTAAAGAGTGATGTAATTTTATTTGGATATGTTGGATCAAATTGTGCAGTGTCGATTTATCTAAGCGTTGATAATAAGGTAGAGAAAATCTCTACACATTTATGATGATATTTGATGGATGAATATTAAGTTGAATGATATTTTATTCGAAATGTTGTTGGATTCTCAGGTTTTATGTCTTTCTAATCAGTTTTGTTTGATTAAGAATGTAAACCTTTTAGTTGTAGGTGAATGATCTTGTGAAGAAGAAAGAAGAGAGGTTCGAGTGTTAAGGTAAAGAGATTTGATCTTATTGAGTTGATTATTATTGAATCCATGGTGAATATGTAGTATTCAATTGTGGTTTGCTTAATTGTTATTGTTATTGTAAGAGATTTGATCTTATTGGTACAGTAGATAATGTGGGTTGAAAGGGATGGGAGCAAACCCGAATTAATTTATTTATGGTTTCGAAACCACATATTTTATTTATTTTTTTTAAATGGGAGTTTGAGGCGGTTGTGATATATAACCGCCTCTGACAGGTATGAAAATTGAGGCGTTTCGAATTTAATAACCGCCTCCGCCTGATCCGATTTGAGGCGGTTCGTATAAACTAACCGCCTCCTTTTATGAAATGGGGGCGGTTCAAAACCAACCATAAAGAATATACCCGGCGGTTTTTTATGAGAACCGCCGCCCGGATCTCATTATTTGCGGCGGTTTGAACCGCCGCCCGATTAATGGCAAGTATTTGCGGCGCCTTGATTAGAGGCGGGTCAAAACCGCCTCTAAAAGCCATTTAAAACCGCCTCGAATCACCCTTTTTCCAATAGTGCCCCCCCCCCCCCCCCGGTTGGGGAGGGTCAGCCCTCCTCTCTCCCTTCTACCTCGCTACCTCCCTCTATCAGTAGCTTCTTAGCAAGATGTTTTGTGCGTGGCACCCCAGCTACTTAGTCACGCTAGGCTCCGATCCTTGGGACTAAATCTTCCACTACTTCTGCCTCCGAGGCACCTTTTGACCGTACCCTCGCTATTTACGACACTTACTCTACGTCCATATCTCTTTTACAAAGAGCTAAGGACAAGGTCATAGAGAGCCACCCATCTCACGGGTTTACACTCGATGAGCCAGGGCCCTTTCTCCCTTGTCAAATCATGTCTACGGTTTTCAGTTTATGGTGGTCTGACATTGATGATTCTGACGCTAGTTTAGCGACCTTCGAAGACGAGCTATCTTGTTTCGATCAAATGGATAGGAGAAATCTCCACCCCTCCCCACCCACTTCTGATTAATGTTTTGCCTCTTTTTGAACATTCGAGGGATCGGTATCTCGTCCTCTTGTCTAATCCTTAAGGAACTCTGTCAGGCTCATCCCCTGACTTTCTTGCTATTGCTGAGCCGATGGTCTCTTTCTCTTGTATTTGTGCCTTGTTCTGGCAGTCTTTAGACCTCACCTTTGTTGTCGAGTTCGCAGCAATGATATCCTGGATATCTGGGTTGACTGGCTCACGTATGCTGATTATAACTTGGCCTTTTTCCATCGGAGTATCAAGGCTCAGGTTACGAAGTCCAACATCGGTTCTCTCCTGATTGATGGGGTGGTCAGCCATTGCCTTAATGCGATTCAGGAAAAGATCATCTCCTTCTTTTTCGGTCTTTTTTTCTGTCAACCACCCCCTCCCGGACCCTAATTGGATTAATGAGTTTCTACACCAGGTTGTTGATACTCATTCTCAAGTCTTCCTCTCTACTATTTCTAGCTTTGATGAGATTCGTGATACGGAGTTCTCCCTCGCCCCTAGTAGCACCCCTGGTTTGAATGGTTTTAATGGCCATTTCTTTCAGGATTGCTGGGATATTTTTGGTAATTAAGTCTGTTTGGCCGTTCGACACTTTTTTGTTTCATCTCCCCTCCCCACTATCTTCAATTCTAGTTTCATGATTCCTATCCTGAAGGTTAAGTGGGCGATGTGTGTGGAAGACTTTCGCCCAATCGCCCTTAGCAACTTTTCTTTCAAGATCATCACCAAGATCATGGCTACCCGTCTTGGTGTAGTCACTAGCAAGATGATCTAGGATTCCCAATTCAGTTTTATCCCGGGCAAGAAGATCCATGAATTTATTGATGTTGCCTCTGAGGCTTTTAATTTCCTTTCCTCCCGCACCTTCGGTAAGAACATGATCATGAATAAAGATATATGTATATCCTTTGATACCTTAGATTGGAGATTTCTAATTGCGCCGCTTTGGTTTGCTTTCTATCTTCATTGGGTGGGTTGATACCATCCTTCACTCCTCTCGCATCTTTGTGCTCCTTAATGGCAGCCCCGCTGGCTATTTCAGTTTCTCTAGGGGTGTTCGTCAGGGGGATCCCCTCTCTTCTCTCCTGTTCTACATCGCAAAGTACGTTCTTGCGCGTGCCTTCTGTTTCGCTGTGGATCTTGGTATGTGTTTTGCATGTAATTGTGGTGTCTTTCTCGTGTTTTTAATTATAGTTTTATATTGTTTTTATTAGTCTTCCAGTCGATTAGTTAGTTTTCTAGGTTATTTCTCTTTTTTTATTATATTTGTGTTTCTTGTTGATTTTTATATTTAATTGGGTTAAATGGTTTAAATTAATTAGAGGTTTTAGTAATTTTGGGTTTTTATGTTTAAAATTCGATTTTCATAGGTAAAGGCATTGAGGGCCAAAGTTCAAGCCAAGCCATGCAAAGGCGTGCCCAATTCTGGAATGGGGGCCTAGCCTTGCCCAATTCCACGCCTAGCATTGCCCAGCAATCCACAACATTGCCCAGATTCTCGCCTAGCGCATGCCAACCACCGAGACTGGGTACGTTCCCGACACTAGGTTACACAGTGTCTGAGCCGCGCAGCTCAGCTCCCGCACGCGCAACAGCGCTCAGCGTCGCCTGCGCCTGCCTGCCAGCGCCCGCGCGCGCAGTGCCTGCTTCTGCCTGCCAGCGCTTAGCATCGCCCAGCAGCGCCCACGCCTGCCTGCCAGCGCCCCGCGTCGCCCACACCTACCTGCCAGCGCCCCACGTCGCCCGCCTTAGCCCAGCGTCCAGCCCAGCCATGCGCGCCCAGCCGCACCTAGGCTCGGCCATGGCCAAGCCACCTCAAGCCATGGTCGAGCTAAATCGAGCCAACATGTTCCAAAAGGCTAGCCAAGTGGCTAGAAAGGTCAACACGGGTCAATTTTGGTCAAACCCGAGAATTTCAAGCCTTCTTGGCTAATTTGGCCCATTTAAACCCAATTAAACCTATTATAACTAGAACCTTACTCTCATTTTGTAAAAACACCTCCTTCCAACCCAAACTTAGGTTTGAGATAATTTTATCTCTCTAGATTTAATTTTCAAACTTTGCCTTGAGTTTGTAAGCCTAAGAAGAATTCAAGTACTCCTTTGGATTTTATTTGTATGAAATTTAATTCAATATTGTTACTCTTTTCATTAAATTCAAGTAAGCTTTCTTTCAATTTCATGCTTGTTCTTTAATTTCTATGCTTGTTCTTCAATTTATGCTTTTTGCCTTAGACTTTTGATTTCTTATTAGATCTTGTGAATCATCCATGGAATCTAGGTGATTGACACATCGAGATCATAGATTGAGTCTCGGGTCATTTTTACTTCAAGTCTTTCATATGCTTGAAGTATAGTTTTTTGTGGTTCAAAAGATTTGAAGGTTCATTTGGCTCGGTATTATTGGAAATCATTTCAATTAATGAATCAAAGTGTTTCAAGCTTGGAGAATAGAAAGAAAATGAAAAACAAAGCAATTAAACTAACTAAACTAAACTAAGAATTGAAATGACAAGTTGGTAGGATGCCTCGGTCGTATGCCCATGATGGAAATGCAAGCAATTAAAGGAAATAAGCATGAACAAGCAAAGTTTCACCATGTACTACCATGCAAGCACAAGGTGCAACCATGCATGAACTCTTGAAAAAATGCAAATTAACAAAAATTGAAAGCATGAATGGATAAAGCAATGAAAATGGACGGGAAAGTTTAAAATTTAAGGAAAATAACAAGCAACGAAACCTACATCTAAGATTTAAGCTAAAAATATGCATGGAAAAAACCAAAATAAAGCACAAGCAAAACTCAAAGTCATGATGATCCAAGACCTGATCTACAATCWAGATGTGTCACTCATCTATAATTCATAGCCAAATCATAAGTTTTATCTTGGATTCAAGTAGCTAAAGCAAAAAGCATAAAATGAAGAACAAAGCATGGGAATGAAGAACAAGCATGGAATTGAAGTATAAAACATGAAATTGAAAGGAAACTTACTTGAATTAAGAATTGAAACAAAGCTTGAATGAAATAGCATCAAAGTAAACAATCCAAGGGAGTACTTGAATTCTTCTTAGACTTACAAACCCAAGGAGGTGCTTGAAACTTAAATCTAAAACTAGAAAAAGAAATTACAACTAAGCTTGAAATTAAATCTAAAACCTAAGAAGAGAGAAAATTATCAAGAGCTTGTGAGTAATTTGATCCCAAACCCTAGCTTGGGTTGGGAGGGGAGTTATATCCTCAATGGTGCAAGGTGTGGGCTTTATATAGTTGTTTGTACAGCAAAAAACGCCCCAAAAGGCTCAAAATCGCCGAAATCCCAGCCACTCTCTGCCAGGCAGTCGATCGAAAGAAATCCAGTCGATCGACTGCCAAATATTCGGATTTAGACAATAATGTATACATATGAAATGTAGCCCTTACTCTTGTGTATCATTTGGATTTTTAATTGTGTCATTTAAAGATTTCCTCCGAGAGATATGGGCTCCGCACTAAAACCTGCCACAAATAAGGCGAAGACGAACTGTCTCCACTTAAAGCTGATTTTTACCATTCTTAAACTTGAAATTTGGAATTGTTGTAAACACAAAAGTTTTAGACAATTCTCTCAAATTTCCAATGGTATAAAGTGGAGGCGAATGGCAGAAGTGGTTCTGGAGTTATGATTGCATTACGACAACTAAGACATCTACCGAGCGAATATAATCCCTTTTAGCCACCTACAAAATAAGAATTCAAACTAAAAAACTCAAAAATAGCACAAACACATCACTTAGTAAACTTAAAGCCAAAAATATAATAAACAAGAAAAAGACCTAAAACCTAATAAAAAATGACTCTAAACTACTATAAACGACGTTAAACTCTGCTTAAAAGACACAAGGAAAAACACAACAATTACATGCAAAACAATGCTTTATTTTGATTTTTATTTTCATGCATAGTTTTAGGTTAAATCTTAGATCTACACTTCGTTGCTTGTTATTTTCCTTAAAGTTTTAATATTTGACATCAATTTTCATTGCTCTTTATATTCATGCTTTCGATTTTTGTCAATTTGCATTATTCAAGTTTTTATGTTCATGAAAGCATGGTTGTACCTTGAGCTTTTATGCTTGTACTTGATGGAGCATTTCTTGTTTTTGCATAATTTTCATTGTCGCTTGCATTTTCATAATTCGAGGCATATGACGAGGCATCCAACCAACTTGCAATTTCATGTCTTAGCTTAGTTTAGACAGGTTAATTGCTTTATGTTCATCTTCCTTGTATTTCTTCAAGCTTGAAACCCTTTGATTCATTCAATTGAATTAAATTCTGATAACACCGAGCCAAATGAACCTTATACTTTCAAAACCACGAAAAGCTACACTTAAGTAATATCTCCATTTTCCAGGCTGGTCGTGCCCTGCTTCCCGACCTGCCTTTTCTATGCCGATGATATCCTCGTTATGAGTCAGGCTTCAACTCGGAATGCTAGGGCAATCCTGGACAGCTTCCGACACTATGGGGATCTTTCCGGGCAGATTCTCAGCCCAGGGAAATCTAAAATATACTTTTTATCCTCTGGGACGCCTGCCGATGCTTGTCGTATCTGTCAGCTAATTTCCTCGTGGGTTCCCTCACTGCCTCTTATCTTGGTGTCCCTATGTTCCATGGCATCCCTCATGCGACTCATCTCCGCTCGATCTTTGATAAGTCTTTAGCGAAGTTTGGAACATGGAAGGGTTCTTCCCTTTATCTTGGTGGTCGTATCTTCCTTGTTAACTCAGTTATTTCCAGCACTACAGTGCACTCCATGCTCATCCTCAAATGGCCGACCTCGCTTACACGCAGACTGGAGACTTCTATTAGAAATTTTGTCTTGTCAGGCAACATTTCTAAGCGTAAGGGACCATTAATTGGGCCCGTTGTTGTGCCCCTTTGGAGGAGGGTGGGCTCGGCATCTGTTCCGTCACCACTGCCGATTCCTCGTTCCTCCTCAATTTTTCTAATAGCTTACATAACAAAGATTCCATGGCCTTTTGTCTTCTCCGCTTGTGCTTTCTTAATACGAATGGCTCCCCCTGTACGCATGTCCTCGTCCATCTAGGGTGGAATCAGGGGTCACGTTATCATCATTTTGGAGAACTCCCTTTGGATCCCTGGAAGTGACTCCGGAGTTATCTTCTGGTGGGATATCTAGCTTGGTTACTCTATTGCTTCCCACGTCGGCATTCCTGAGAGGTTCAAGCCTCATCTTTCTCAAACCATTGCCAAGTACTTCTTTTCTGGGTCTTGCACGATACGGAGAGCTTCCTTGTTGCTTACACTGATATCGTGATTGACATCCTCCGATTTTCCATTGTCCCTCACACTAAGGATAAACGTGTCTAGTCTATCTCTCCCTCGGGGGACATCTCTGCTAAGATTGCATACGACCACCTCTGTCAAAATTTTCTTAAGGTTCGGTGGGGAGGTTGGGTTTGGTCCTCTCATATTCTGCCTCAGTGCTCTTTCACTGTTTGGAAGGCGATCTTTAATCAACTTGGAGTCTTTGACGTGATCTGCAGGCGGGGGATCATAGGTCCTTCCTTTTGCTACTTTTTCTTCAAGAACATTGAGGCAGTGGACCATATTCTTACGGATTACCGGTTTGCTCGTCACATTTGAAGCTAGATGAAGGATTCTTTCAACATCCAGTTCCTCTTTTCAGGTGGTTTTACTCATCTTTGTGTTTTTTAATTGTCTTTCTAGTGCGCAAGTACTCTTCCTTTGGAAAGCAACTATCATCTCGGCAATATGAACAATCTGGTACCTCCAGTGCAACTTCATCTATAATGGAGCTCCTCCCTCCACCACGGAGGCTCTCATTCTCATTCGTTCATTTATTTTGGAGTCTTCCACCCTAGATCACGGCATGATGGCTACAGTATTTCTGACCTGATTTGTTTGCGCAAATTGGGTGTTCGTGGTAGGCCCGCGCCTCCGCCCACCTTTATCCTTGTGTCCTGGTTGCCCCCCTCACCTGAAGGGATTAAGGCGAATACGAATGGCAGTGCTTTGGGATGTCCTGGTGATTGTGTCACAGGGGGAATCTTCCACACCTATCGGGGCTTTGTAAAAGGTGGCTTCTCCTGATCGCTGGACCAGTGATCCGCATTTGAGGCTGAGTTGGAGGCTTCGATCATTGTGGTCGAGGAGGCGGATCGGAGAGGTTGGAGACTGATTTGGCTAGAATCCGATTCGACTTATGTGGTGGAGCTTTTTTTGAAGCGTAGCCTTGATGTTCCTTGGTGCTTCATGGCTTGATGGCGTCGAAAGATTTTCATCACTACCTGAATCGAGTTCATGTTCTCGCATGTTTATCGAGAAGGAAATCGCATGACTGATGGGCTCTCCAAGCCTGATTCTACACGCTTTGAGTGGTTCACGTCTCCTCCGGCGTTCCTCCTAGATCTGGTGAATGATGACATTTTGGTAAATCGATGTACCATTCGTACCTATCTTGACATCAGCCCCTCGGATGGCAGTTTAATCTCGATTCAGCTAAGAACCTTGGTATTTCTGCTTTTTAGATCACGACCTACTTGTTGTAGCATACTTTTACATTTAACCAGCTTGTGGCTCTTAGTGTTTCATTTCACTCTATTCTGTTCCTTCTACTACAGGCGTGGGGAGGGTACTCTTTCCTCTACGAGGGTTTCTCCCACAAGGGTGGGTATACCTTGAGAGGTTTTAATGAGGCCTGAACAAATTCCTTTAGTCAAGGAATAGACGTTGTGATCAGTGTTTATATAAACATTTTTCTTCTTTTTAATAATATTTTCTCACTTTATTAAATAAAAAAAGTACTATTATTACCACATAATACACATTAACAACTATGCAATGTATTCCAAGAAAAATGAGGGTAAGATTTTGAAGTCTCAAAATAGAAATGCATAAAATATATAGATTATGCTTCATGCTTGCCTGAGATTATCAATTCAACAAGATAAAGTTTCTAATATCATAAATGTAAATACATGATAAAGTATCAAGAGAATTATCTAATTGTATCTGCCTTTTTTTATTTTTCAAATAAAATATATAATTCATTAATAACTCTCTAAGTACAAGAACAAAAATTCATAATTGAAACGCATAAATTTGGATTAACATCTATATCAAAGAGAAAATATGTACCTTAATTGAATAGTCTACTTGTGAAAAATATGTGTTGGTGGCTAGATTCTCAAAACATTTTGATAAAATTGTGGACAAGCTCTCCTTAATTTATTGCCTGAAAGAAAATATAAAGGTAATATCATGAAGAAAAATATTGATATAGAACTATAATGTCAACAGGACATAAATATTGAAATTTGTTCATGAATAAGTATCATATATCATAACTTGTAATACTTCAAGAGCACAATGATTTAATTTATATTTAAAAAAAATCCATATTCTTCTAGGATATTGAGTTATGATATAATTTGAGTACAAGTATGAATGGTTCTTTTAAAAATATATATATATTTCAGGAATATTTAATTATCACACGAAATAAGAATACTTATAGATATTCTTTTAGAATATTATACTTAGTTTCTACTTTAAGAGACACAACTTGAATTGATATAATTAAAATACATGACAAGAAAATAAAATACAAATAAAAATTTTAAAAACAAAATTGCTTCTTCAAGAGGAATTTTAGATCTCATAGTATTCTTCAAAAACATAATATTCAAATAGAATATATTGAGATATGGTTGTATTTCTCCACAAACTACAATAATATATCGACGGTGGAAGAAATCTATTTCTCATAGTGTTTTTTCAGGAAACAATTTTAGATCCATGACCTTTTTGTAAAGATAGAGATATATAAAATTGATCTCCACCATCCAGAATCAACTTTTATATGTCTTAAACAATACTTGATCCAACGGTTAGATTGTGTGAAATCATTTTTTTGAAAAACTTTACACCGACGATTCCATGAACAAAAAACTATTTTGTTCAGAATCCATTATTGTACTCAATAGAGATCAAAATAAGATCTCCACCGTTCAAATCCTAATACAATAAGTCTTGAATATACTTTAAGATTTTGAAGGTGATCCAACGTTTAAAACTTTGTGAAAAAATTCTGTAAATTCCTGCGCAGGAAATTTTATATTATTTTGATTTATGAATGTTTGATTTTGAAAACTATTATTTTTTGATCAATCTCTATTGGTTAAAGGTTTGTGATGATAAAGTGTTGTGAAACTAGAGAGAAGTGAGAAATGAGAGAAGAGAGTAATGAAAGAGTGTTCTTTATTATGAGAACTAGAGTCCCTTTTATAAGTACAAGATTAAGGTTTATGGGCAGGAAGGTTATTCACATAATATATAATTAATACGATTATTTAATTACAACATTATACAAAATATCGAAAAAAAAAATTATTCCCTCCATTATTTCACCTCAAATCTTCTTCTTCATCTCAAACTCATTTCACCGCCTAATGGAAAAAACCCAAATTATATATAACCCTAAAAACTCAAGAATGGAGGATAATAATATGAAAGGTATGAATAATGTAAGTTTTATGAACAGCTATTGTGTTCAAATCATCACGCATTGCTTTTTTGTTCTTTTTTTGGTCATTTCTTCTTTGTACGACTGGATTTCGATATTATATACCACTATTGTCTAGTTATTCACTTTCATTAAGGCGTTCGAAAAACAAAAATAAGACAACAAAACTAGTAAAATTTCAATACGCCTGTAAAAACGTACTCATGATATTCAGCTACACTCAACTCTAGCTTGTATTTCCCCCAAAAAATAAGAAATATGATGAAGTTTTATCTTTTCTCACGAAATAAATAAAAAGAAGATTAATAAAAATGATAAATACTTGCGACAGTTTATTCAGAGTTGTTTCGCCTTCTCTCTTCTTTTCTCATTACTGACGACGTTTTCTACTCCGTACCACACTATTTCTACCGCATCATAAGCCTTGACCTTTCTTTATATTCCTCACTACTGTCATCTCCCCTTTTGCTTTTCCTTTACGAACTTCCTGTCCATCACATCCTTCTAATTGCTTCTTCAGAAATAAATCATCGGCTGCTAAAACACATCTCATCTCAGAGTATAGCTTTCTAGCTTTCTCAATCAACCTGTATTTTGCCAACCTTTCGACCAAAACACCGTAATGCGAACGATCCAGTTTCACCTCATACTCTTTCATTTCCGACCACATCTTTAGTGCATTTTCATGCTGACCCAATTTCAAGAACTTTTCAAGAACAAGAAGAAAAGTATCCTTGTTTGGACCCAAACCACATTTTCTCATATAATCGAGCACGCCCAAAGTTCCTTCTAAGCTCTCACCCTTCATAAACACATGATAGGTATCGATCGTCGGGCTAATTTCTATGAAAGATGCACCTGATGATAAGCGCATGGAGGTTAAGGAGCTACAGGCCAAAGGAGTGCAACGGATGGAAAATGACAGCTGCACAAACAGACAAAGAGACTGCAATGGGCTCATTGATCAGCAGGACACTTGTATTCATTTAGATTGTCACCATGCAGAGGGTGGCAGCTGTCATGCATCAGCTTTGGCCCCTAAAGCCTAGATTAGTCTATAAAAGAAATGTTGATGTATTTCTTTCTGTGTAACAAAGCATGTTAATTCAAATTTAGTAAACGAAATTAATGATATTCAAGTTCTTTACATTTGCAGCTTTTCAAGCTTTTAGCTTTTTATCTAATGTCGTTTTCAGATTTTCTTTTCATGGTACCAGAGCCACATAATCCCATAGCCACGTAAATAAAATCATTTATCACCTTTTCTCACCATGTCTGATACAGCCATATCAAATACGCACAACATCATCTCAGGAAAATCAAACACCTCTAATTCAACCTAATAGCTAGCTTATCTCTACTAAACTAGATGAATCAAACTTCCTTATTTGGAAGCAGCAAGTTATAACAGCCATACGAGGATACAGTGTCGAAGGATTCATCAATGGGACCACAGTTGCTTCACGAAAATTCAATCTTGATGAACAATCAGGGTAAGCTATACCAAATCAAGAATATCTCCAATGGATGAGACAAGATCAACTTTTAGCCTCTTGGTTGATGTCTTCCTTATCTGAAGGAATCATGATCTTGATGGTTGTACTGAGCACAACAAATGAGATCTAGGAAACCATAGAAAGTAATTTTGCTAATCAATCCTCTGCCAAAGAGATGAATGATCCAAACTTTTGTGCACCCCTTTTAATGATATTTAAAATTATAAACACGCAAGCTTGCTCGCAAGAGTACGAGGAACTTGTAGGGCGGTGAGTTTGACTCAAGTCGATTCTCTCGAGGACAACTGTTCGGTTTCTTAGATGTTTTTCTCAATTCACAAACTATCATAAAATACATGTACATTGGGGGTTTTTGAAGAATTTGAATTGATCATTATAAACTAAAGCAATATTAAAACTAAGACTAATTAAACTAATTTAAACTAAATTATCAACTACGAGCAATAATTAAACTATCAATAAAACGCAATGATGAATTAAACCTAATTAACGAATCTAAGAACATGAATATAAGAAACTACCATGAAGCAATTGTATCATACGAATCTAAAAACGGAGAATTAAGCATAAACCAATCGCATAAATAAGCTAGATAAATCCAATATCCGAAATGAATCCAAGCATGAAACAAATTAAGTACTAATTATTTAATCTAGAATTAACTAAGCAATTAACTAAGAAATTAACTACGAAACTAAATAAGAGTTAGAATACTTATTGGAACTAATAAAAGCAATGAAAATCTCCAGCTATTCCGGAGTTGAACGTTGATCTTGGGCGAAGATTGAATCTCGGACGTGAAATCGACGCTTCGGACTCGTCGTTCTTCGATCCTTGATCTCGGTCTTCAAATCTTGTTATAAGATGAAGAATTAAGTTTATTATAAGCCCAAAAACCCTAGGATGTCATGTGTCTTATTAAAATTCCGAAATACGAAGGGTGTATATAGATATAGCATGTTTTGGTGCACAAGAAACCCTAAAAATGCATTTCTGGGCAGCCACATCGACGTCGCGTCGATCGACGCATGCTGGCTCTTGGCATCGACGCTGCCTGGTGCTCGTGTTGACTGGGCGGGGGTGTCAACTAACGCGGTCTTGAATCGACGCTTCAGAAGGTTTCGTCGACGTTGCGTCGACCGACGGACTCTTAGATCAACGCAACTGCAAGTTGCGTCGGCTTGGCGTCGACAGAGCATCGACCATCGCGTGCAGGGGTCTGCGTCGACGCTTGAATCGATCGACGCTACTGAGGCCTGTCTCATTTTCTCGATCTTTTTGCTACTCGTTCACCGGAAAGCTCGTTCTCCAATCTTGAACATCAAACTTCATCTATTTACGCGCTAAACTCTTCCGGTTACTTAGCTGTAAGGTGAAAAATAACAAATAATCACCTATTCTCATCAATTATGATTAAAATACGGTAAAATAAGTTGGAAATACAAAAATACGGAATTAAGATTAAATCATCCAACTTATACACAAAACAAACAAAAAAACGAACTAAAAAGCTAATAAAAATAAGGACAAATCTACTCTAATCAACTACCCCACGCTTAATTGGTTTGTTCGTCCTCGAACAAACGATAGATTCAAAGTATAACTAGAATGAAAATCAATCTAAGCAGTGAGTCGTGCTATGCTACATACATAATTTTAAAATAAAGGTACAAATCACGCAATGCCGAACACTTAACCCTTATTGCATTATTCTCCAAAAACCAAATCATGCTTCCTCACCAAGGATAATATAAATGCGTACGCTCAAAAGTACTCGAGTATTTTCTGCATATGATGTGTATACACTCAAATTATACAAATACATGCACAATAAATAAGCATGGAAAATCAATCTCTTCTCAATCGCAAATTAAGTGTGTTGTCAAAACTAAGAATCGGTAAAGTTCTTTACAGGTTGTAATGTAAGGCTGTGGACGGGTGTGGAATGTATAAGTTGTGTGGCTCAATCGCTCACTCAACCTAATCTAATCAAGAAGCAAATTGCTTCACCTTGCTCAAAACTAAAAACCTCACTTAACTCTCATAACGTAGCCTTAAAATTAGGCTATTCCTCAACTCGAAACTCGTAAACCGGCTGTAAGCTCAAACCACTTAAAAATTGAAGCTTATAATGTGCTTCTTACAATTACACAAATCTTGCCTTTAGATAATAGGCTTCATAATAAAATAAAATACAAGCCTTTATAAGCGCGCAGGCAATTCCTAACACAAGACTCACCATCCTTTCTTGGTGGTCCTTACTTACAAAATAATAAATTCCTAATAAAAATTTCCAAGACTCAAATAACCAATAAAAATACAAACTCCTACCCCACGCTTTTAATGGGTTGTAGGAGTCGTCTCAAAAACACTCATGGCTATAAGCATAGATTATTTGGCTATGATTGGCTCATTCGGAATTTATAGTGGCTAATATATGTGAATATGGCCGGAATAGGGTTTTTTCTGTGCCTTAACCTCATTTTTAAAGTCAACTACACACAGCGGTTTCAAAGAGATATCAAAACTGAAACTTATTCAAGTACATGCAATGATGATGATCACTCAGGCTACTCACAGGCTTCTTGCATGAAAAAGTTTTTGAATTGACGCTGCTTTTAAGGTTTTGCGAAATCAATTGTGTCCAAGTACCATTTTACAATATATAAATAATAGTTTGAAAAATTTTATGCACTTATACACGCTCAAAGACAAGAACATCAAATCAAACATAGTTAACTTTGACAGACAAGCCATACAAACACAAGTAAGCGCGAAAATAGCGATCAATCACGTTAAAACTTATGCATTTCAAAACAAAGACATCAAATTGCACTAACCATACTCAACCACCCCCTCCTTAAAAACTTGGCAATCTCCCGATTGTCAAAAATATAAAATAAAAATAAGAGCAAGGAAGATAAGAAAACATCCCTGAAAATTCGATGGTCGAGTCTCTCCAAAAACGCTTGTGCAATTATCCTTTGTCCCAGACCATGTGATTGGATTGTCCTAAACAAACCTACAAAAATAAAACAAACAAACAAACAAACCACGATTGTGATCAATTGCTATGCGCAAGTGCCCCGTGGCACGTCTTTTGGGATTTGAAACGGCCGGATTGCGGCCAACGTCGTAAATGGCTGGGCTGTAGCTCATCAAAAACTTGGGTCGGATTGAGACCTCGATCGACGAAAATTGAAATTCGTAAAAATTAGACGGCAGACGCTACTAGCGGTAAGCTCATCATTATCCCTGATTGCTGCGGTTAGTGGTAGGTTTAGTGGTTGATCATCATTGTTAACACCTTGAGTGGAACTAGCGGTAAGGCCTTGCGGTAGCGAGCTACCGCTATATAACCGTTAGGTGTCCAAAATAAGTGATTTATCGCATTTGCTGCACATCAACACACATATAAACGTACCACGGCAATTGACACAATATAAAAAGACAAAAATAAAATAAAAGAGAATAAAGAAAAGAAAACGAAAACTAACTAACGCTTGGGTTGCCTCCCAAGAAGCGCTTGTTTAATGTCGAAAGCTTGACGCAAGTTGCTTTATTAATTCCTAGCTCGTGGTGGGTCCACGAACTCCTTCTTGCTTCTATCTCGACTCTTCATATATTTCTTGTAATAAGGTTGAAGTCGATGCTTGTGGACTTGGAGTCTTGTCTTTGTACTTTCATCGAAAATAGTGGCTACTCCATACTCATCCAACTCCTTTATTAAAAATGGTCCACTCCAAGCAACTTTAAAATTGGTTGGATCAAACTTACGATCAGAATTATATAACACTAGTTGACCAACCTTGAACCTCACGTCATCTAACTTCTTGTCAAAGACTTCGTTCGCCGTCTTTTTCTTCGTCGTCCAATCCTTGCTATTTTCCTTTCCTTTGTTCCTTTTACGTTCAAAATTCTTGTAGGGGTCGAGGGAAACATTTCTTGAACGATTATGCGGTGGCTTTGTCTCGTCTCTTATCTCAAACTTTGAATGATCTCGTTGTGGTCTCAACTCCACTTTTGGATTATTTTTAGACACGTCAGAGTTCATGGGCAACTCATCATTAAATGCCTCTACATTATTAAACTCTTCAATCGTGCCGATGCTCAGGAGTTTATTCACGCAAGAATCTACTAAATCAACAGTAGAACATTCGTCCTTTATAAATGGTGTTGGAATCTTATTAATATCTTGAAGTGAAAACGTCGCCGTTTAGCCTAAGACGGACATAGTCATCCTTCCTTTGTTTACGTCGATCACCATGCGCGTTGTAGACATGAATGGACGTCTTAACAAAATGGCGTGTTCTCAATTTTTGCTTTGTACGTCACCAACGTCCAGAATGACAAAATCTACCAGCATAACTAGCTTTTCTACTTGTATTAAGACATCCTCCACAATCCCCAAGGGTAGCCTTATCGTTCAATCCGCCAATTGTAATTTCATTGTGGTCGGCTTCAGCGGTCCTAGGTCAAACTCCTTGTAAATTTAGTAGGGCATCAAATTTATGCTAGCGCCAAGATCGAGCAATAGTTTGCAGCCACATGTTAAACTCCGAGATCGAGCAATAGTAGGTCAAACTCCGAGAGAAATAGTTATGCAAAAACTCCCGGGATCCTTCTCTTTAGGTGGCAATGGTTTCTTAAATATATCACTAACCTCTCTTATCAAAGCCACATGTTAATTTGCAGCCAAACGCCTTTCCCTTGATGCTAGCTCCTTGAAAAACTTCACAAATGTTGGCATTGTCTTTATCACCCTTAGCAGGGGGAGGTTAATATTAATATTTTTCAATAAATTGTATAGCTCCATGAATTTTTTATTTTCCTTGGCCGGACGTGGCGACTTTGGAAGGGAACATGATCATAAATATTCAGCTTCTTTGGCAGCGCATTTAAGGAATCGATGGGGTCTTCAGTTGCTGTCGGCCTCGAAATATTTGGATTTGAAGATTTATGCATTAGATCGGCCGATTTGGTTGTATCTACTTGAGGTTGGGTTTCAGCTTCTTTTTTGTCTTCCTCCTTTTCTATCTCGATGCCGTTATCCACTACTTTTCTGCTTCTCATCAACACATCAATAGTCGAGGCATGCTCTGTTTGTCTTGGAAAAGTAATTTTCTCCTTCTTCAATGACACCATGTCAGTTGCCAAATGTCCTACCATCATCTCCAATCTTCTTAGTCCTGATGAATTTTCAAGAGTGCTTTTGGCCATTTCAGTCATCATCGTTCTCAATTCTTTCATATCATCTCGAACTTCTTTCATTTCACCTCGAACTCCCTTCATTTCCTCCTAAACATGTGTGAGGCCGTCACGGTTCCGAATAGTTTCGGCGACTTGGTTTTGCTGCCACACTAAAAGTTGATCAGTTGACTGAACTGTAGCAGGCATTTGCCCTTGCACATAGAATTTATTCGGTGGTAATGGTGCTTGCGTATGTGGTAGTCTCTGCCTGGAATGTTTTTGGTTTGAATAATATTGGATGGCATTGACGTCCCCTCGTTGTTCATTGTTGAACGGGCACATATCAACTAAATGTTCGGGGGATCCGCATTGGTGACACATCGCATTAATCTTTTTTGAAGAGGCTTTGCTTGCCCGCTCGGCCTTCCAAGCTGCCAATTTCTCCTCAATATCTCCCCGCACTTCGCTTTGACTAATTTGCCATCATCTAAGTCAGGATCGGAGATGGACATCTCGGGGGATTAGCTATGATGGGGACATGCTTGTAAAAGTGTTTTGTAACGCTCCCATGTTTCATGAAACAATTCTCCCTCCACTTGTTCGAAGTTAGCAATCTTCCTCCGAATTTGCCCCGTTGTTTGTGCCGACACTAGTACAAAAACTGCATTCTAGAACAGACAAAAAATCAATCCAGAAGGGTATTTTTAAAACTGTTCTGGACAGCACTTTCTAGAACGGTATTTTAAAATACCGTTCTGGAATTACGACTTTGCAGAACGGTTTTACAATACCGTTATGGAAAGTATACTTTCTAGAATGGTAATTTTAATACAGTTCTGGAATGGATGTTAATCCAGAACGGTATTAGAATACCGTTCTGGAAAGTATACTTTTCAGAATGGTATTGGAATTACCGTTCTAAATTGACGAACATTCCAAAACGGTTTTAAAATTATCATTCTGGAAAGTCTATCTAAAAAAAATATTACAATCCAGAACGGTTTGAAATTACCGTTCTAGATTTATTAATCAATTTAGAAGGGTAATTTCAATACCGTTTTGGAATGTTCGCCAATCCAGAACGATATTAGAAAATCGTTCTTGAATGACTTTCTCAAAAAAAAAAAATATATATATATAGGCGGCTAAATGAAAGCGGGTAAATGAAATATTTTCACAAGGTTATTACTCTTAACCAAATAAGCTATGCCATGCCGATCTCAAATCCCTAATTGGAATCCCAGCCGCCGATCGCCACCCCTGCTTTCTGCAACTTCCTCTCCCGCCTCACCTCCACCATCCTCCACGGCCTCTCCCAGCGCCGCCCCTGGCTGGAGCTCCTTGACCGTTCCTTCTTCGCCCGCCCCAACTGGGGCCCGCTCCTCCTCTGAATTCTAATATTGGAAAATAGAGAGAGTGTGTTCTATTATATTCTGTGTGCATTTAAAAAAAATAATCCGAAACCCTAATCTAATTTACTTCATGATTGATGCTGTGCAACTTGGATGTTCATGGTTTTACTGGTCTGGGCACACGGCCCCGGGTCAGTGGAGCACGAATGCTGGGCGGTCGATTGTTACTCCGGATGCCCTTCTGTTGTCGAGTTTTCGAGGATTTGGCCGTTTTTCATGGAAGAAGATTTAAGGTAAAGCTATCACCAGAAGCCTAAGATCTTGTATGTAAACTCTTGTGTAATGTAGACCAAAGGCTTCGGACAAAAGGTGCTCACGAAATTAAAGATGAGTTTTTGGGTTTTTATTGGAGGTTAGGTGTGTGATGTGATGTGTTGTTGGATTTCAGTATCCTTGATGAATTTTGTAATAATGTGGTGTTGGAGGGCCACATTCATTTCCTTTAGGCCCATTATATGGCAGAGAGGACCACCATTTTTTTAGTGGGAAGTGTTCTTGTTAGGTGATTAGTCCCAGTTGCAAGCTAACATTGTACATAGAAAGTGTGCCACTTTTGTATTTAATCACATTAGTACAACATCGGATTAAGCATCTTAATGTTTTGACACTATAGTTACTAAAAGCCTCGACTAGGTTAGGCTTAGGATAGAGGCCATGGTTTATCGCCTAAGTGTCTGCTTTTAAGAGGCTTGTGATGTTGTCATGTTGATACTATTGACTATTTTGTGATTTTGTATGGTTTATTACTGTTTGGTATGATTTATTATATTTTGTACTTGGTTTTTAAAAGCGTTGATTATTGCAGCTGTACGCGCTTTATTTTGACTCTACAAGGCGATTAGAACCTTCATTGTTTATGCTCGTGTAGTGTGTTTAACTACTAATTTTATTTATTTATTTATTTATTTATTATTTTTAACTGCATTAGCCTTTGAGCTTAAGCATATGCAAGTTTATCGTCTTTTTTAGGCAATTGAAATGGTGGGGTTTATTCACTTCATCTTTTACTCAAGCAGCTAAAGTGAATACCAAAAGTATTATTCATTGGTTTCAAAAAGCTCATCGGTTATGCAATCTGGATTCAGCTACTCCTTAAAGTAATGGTTGTATGGTTTCAAATCTTACCGAAGATATACGTGCTGAGAAGCATAAGTTAAAATGCTGCATTTGAATGTTTTGTTAATTTATTTGCATTTTGCAGAATTTCTAATAATCTTGGTTTTGAAGAGAATAGGTTTTCAACTGCAATATAAGCACACAACCGATCAGCGAACGAGCCTATCTCATCGGGAGCTGACGACTGCAATGGGAAAAACAAATTCTCAAGATCAGGGTGCTTCATCAGACTCTGGTAATAATGCCTTTTGCTGTTTAAAACACGATCCTTATTTGTATTCCTTGATTTATAGAGCTCTTCAAAACATATTATTAAATGTTTGGGAGCTTATAAGCTCCTTCAAAATTTCGTTAGCATTAGGACTTTTTTCTTTTTTAAATTGAAGAGCTTTTTGATCCTATCTCGATTGTTAGTGCTTACGATCCTTTAAATTGAAGAAATTTTTGATCCTATCTTGATGGCTGAGCAATCACATGTCGATTGATAAGTGGATGGGGCCACCTGGCGCGTGGTTCTTGTTGTCGTAAGTGTCTGCGTTTCTTTTCGAAATCGGTCAATTGGGAGTTTTTGCAGCATCACTGGCAACTTGTTGACAAGTATAAAACGGTTGGTGAGCTCCAAAGCCCATGCGAATGGGGATATGGTGATGAAGAAGAAATGGCTGATGTCGAGTCTAGTTCTGTTGATTGGGTGAAAGGTTGTGTTTTTCTCCTGCTTACTATTTCTAATGTCTCGATGGAGCTACCTTCTGAACCTGCAGTGGATCTAGCACAAAATTTCCTCAAATGGCTTGAAGGGTTCAACATGCATTCAACCGAGGTATATATAGTGTTTTGAGTTTTACTACATAATTAATCTCACATATATGCTGATATAAATATAGAACGTTGAATTTTATGTGAAATCATTTGGTTAACATTGATCAAACTCTTATTTTCATGAAAACTTGGATGATGGAATGGAACTAGTCTAGTTTTGTGATGTAAGAAGCTGTTTGTTATACATAGCATGTCATTATTGTTCATATTACAACCATTAAGTTGAAAATATCATGCATTACAAGTTTCAACTTGTTTGATGAACTACAATGGTATCATGGATACAACTGTGTTCACTAAACTATGAGCTGTAATAAATTCTACTAGCGCAGGATGGAATTATTATCTATTGTCCTTTTGATTTGGGCTTTATGGATATTTGTATTTGCTGCAATATATGGTTCATGAAAATAAATATTACAGGTGAATGAAGATGGGTTTTCTTAGAACACCATTATCATGAGAACGTTTTGGTTGATTTTTTTTTAGTGTGTGTTTTCTCGGTCGTAGTTTTTTTGAACTTATCCAAGTTGTATATGCATGATTAAGATTTCCAAACTTAGAACGATTTCGTGTGCTTGAACCAGGTTAACGCTCATATAAAAAGCACTCAGAACTTTGTGCAAACGGACGACCTTAAACTAAGCAGAGGCAGATTACCTTGTACCGAGATGGGTAAACCAGCTTCAATCCAATTTCTCAGCAGTTTTAGATTCGTACATGTCAAAAATCTCAGATTCTAATAAAGATAGCATTTTTCTCACCCCACCACCCACTGTAAGCCGAAAAGCACCAAAGACAACCGACTCCAAGTTATTAGCAAAAGCAATAATCGCCGTTTACACTATCGGGTCATTAGTCATTGTCTGTCCTTCAGCCGATTTAAAAACAATCGTCCCAGCCTTACACACCATCATCACTTTGAAAAGCTCTGATTCGAACTCTGGAAGATTACCTGGGCCTGTGGTCCCTGTAAAGTAGATTGCGCCTTCATTGCACGTACAAGCATGGGTGGCTATGGGTGTGACTTCATTTTATTTTCTATTATATTTGGATGAATTTTTTTTCTTTAAGAGTGGGGAGATGAATTAGATAGAAAAAAAAAACAAATGGGTGCGATGTGAAAAAAAAAGTGTAATTTTTGCTCTTAAATTGGGTGAAGCGTCTATATGGCAGAGTTGTCCAACCCTTCATTTAGAAATGTAAAAAAAAATATAATTGTAAAATAATAATAATTATTTGGCAATTTGTTGGGCACAGCAGCCACGAAGGTGAAAATGGCTCAAAAGGAGTCTCGAGGTGTTGCCGAGAAACGAAAAGGAAGGAGGGGACCAGGAAGTGTGATTGGATACAAAATGACAAACGGGCCCATTGTACAGTGTCCAAGACTTCTCTCTGTGCCACGAGCCCGGATCAAAGAGGGTAAAAAGAAGCGAGTACAGGAAGCTCAACAACTTCAGAAGCATGTCACTAGTAGGTTTGTTTTTATATCCATGCTAATCCATCATCGAAATCTTTATTGGAGTAAAGAGAACATGATGATATGATGAGGTTTCTTCTTTACCATAGATGCCTAATTTCTTCTTTTAACTTGTGGTCCTGCCAGAATTTTAAATTTTCAATGGTGAATTGCCTATATATGGTGATATGGTTGCATTAAGATTCACACACACACACACACACATATATATAAATAATAACAGGCCCATCCGACCGGATGATGTTCAACCTCAATTATGAAGCTGAACTCCTAAGCGATTATGAAGCTGAACGTGCCGATTTTGCATTCACGCGTGAATGATGAAAAGAGGAAGAAATGCCCGCACCGGGAATTTCGCCGATGAAGATTGTAGTGGGCTATGCTTTCACTTCGAAGAATATGAAGCGCTTCTTACAGCCGAAACTAATAAGCTTAGCACGGTACTTATTCAATGTTTTATTTTATCTATATTTATTTATTTTTCCTTTATTCGTAATTCGTCTTCATTTCTTTTGTGAACATGTAGTAATCAATCGATCACTTGCCTTCATTTCTTTTGTTACTTTGTTACTGAAATATTTGGTTGATTTTCTGTACGGCGCTAATATTGTGAACATGCAGTAATCAATTGATCACTTGCACTTGCCTTCATTCTTTTGTTACCGGGAAATATTTGCCTTCATTTCTTTTGATCACTCGCCGGTGAGAATTGTGTGTTTACTGTGCTTGGACGTATTTACGGCTATGTAAGTGGGGTCGACGCCCTAAGATTCAATTTCTGGATTTGGTTGTCTTTTACTACTTCATTAGTGTAAGTTTGTCACTTTTTATCTCACTTTGAATGTGAACCAACTCATACTAGCTGCTTTCATGCACATTTCATATAAATATGGTATTCTTCTATTAGGTGACACTTTTATAGAACACTGCTGAAACGTTAATGATTTTGTTTTTGTGGCGAGGTCTCGTTCTGCTACTGCTTCTTGTGCATCTTCACCTGTGTTTCGACTCTCCACTGCTCTCTACTGCTACACACTACTGCTAGATGCTCCTTTTGATTAGATTAAGAACAAGGGACCACTTCGTACGCTCTTGTACAAGGTACTTAATAAATCATTGGTTTATTTGTCAAAATGGGTTTATTATTGCCAATCGAGGATGAATGTTGGTTTAAAGTGCTGAAAGTTGTGTAACTTCTTGAGTGTGTGGCAGTGGGCACTATTGCATGCACTTAGCTCCCTCCGTTTTGTTAATTATATCAAATTTAAAAAAAAAAACTCTTCAATGTCAGCAAGTGGAGATGTGTTTAACCTAAAATCTACCTACTTTTTGCTTTTCTTCTGGATTTGTCTGAAGAAAAGTCAGACTGGCCTCGTGAGGCTGTATAGCGTTGGCTTTTTGTTGGCCTAGAAATAAATATTTAGTAATCTCACTGGCCTTGTGTTGAAGTCCAAGCTTCATTAACTTCAATAGAGAATGAGTCTTTTTGGGTATGCATTATATTTACGAGTAATGGAAATGTTACTTTTAGTGCGTTGGTGTTATCTGACTTATCAGTATCACTAAAGCATGCTGGACAAAATCTTCTGTTTCCAAACGAAGAGATACCAAATGGATCGATTAGTAAGCCCACTCAGGCAAAAGATGAACCGCTCTCAGGTTTGTCACTTAATTTTTGTTTATGATCGTGCGTACGAGTGTGTCCGATATCGGTTGCTGTCTTGTTTTTTCGAATTAAAGGATTACTTGCTTCTGTTATCTGAACCACTCGTAGTACAGATCTTGGGAAGATAATGACACAAGTTAATGTAACTGTTGCAGAAAATTCAGGATGATCTGCAGGAATTTGGTGAAAAGATTAAACATCATGAGGATAATATCAAATACTTGAAGAGTCTGAAGAATAAGTTAGAGGACTCGATTCTTGATATGCGAGGTATCTGAATTTTCAATTTTCTTTTCATTGCTCTTTTGCCTACAATAACAGAATTTCTGACATATTTCACTAGTATATATAAAACTTACCCTTAATTGACTGGTAGATATGTCTCATTTTTTGTAAAATTGTAATTACATTTCGAGTGATAAATCTTTACTTGTCTTTTTTCTATCCATACTTGAACTTCCAGTTGCTATTAGGAAGTATCATACAAGTAGTATCCCTAAAAAGGAAAATGGAGAGCCTGTCTCTGGGACAACATGGGAGAAATACTTCAGCATATTCACAAGTACGAGAATTCTGCAGCAACCATTTTGTGTAAGATGAAAGCTAACACTTTGCTTTTTTGCTGGTTGGAAATAAAAAGTTGTTGAATTATATTTTTGTTATGTTGATGGAAGGATTTGAAGTTAATGATTCGAAAATATTAATAACAAATATGTTTTCTCATCATTAAAGCTCTCTTATGAGTTATTGTGGTGGATTTCAAATCCACCCATTTGGAGCCATATAAAGCCTATTCTTGAAATTCAAATCAATTCATCGCAATGCAACCTAAAAAATTTATTGAAACAATTAAAATAGAAAAGAATATGAAGAAGGTTAGTACTTAATGCTGGCAATTTAACAGTAAGTATAACAACTGTCAATTTTATGGAGGTTAAAATTACTAAACTCGATTCTTGCTTAGACTAGGAATATATTCCAAAAGAAAACATTATTCTGTCACTATAACTTGTGTAGATGATTATGAGTTTCTGACTAGACCAAATCATGCAGTGAGGCTTGCTCCAGAAGAAGCATTTGCGAAGTTGACTGGTTATGAAGAAAGGGTGATGCTCTCTCTATTTCTGTTCTTTAGATAGCGAGGGTGCGCACATCATTTTATTTTGGCTTGAAGACCTTTTTTTGTATGTGACTTGTAGTGATTGTTATTTTGAACACTTGATGATTATTGTGGGGTTTTTTTTGTTGTTATGGGGTGCTTTGAATGGATTGGGATATTGTATTTGGTGAAGTATATTTTCAATTGACATTTGGTGTTTTTAATATTGTATATTTGATGTTTTTAAATTTGGGAAAAGACGAATACTAAAAATGATGTTCCAGAAGGCAAAACTTTCTAAAACGTATAATCAAAAAAACTGTTCTGGTTATTTATAAAAAACCGTTCTGGAAAGGACTTTCCAGATAGGTTTTTCAAATACCGTTTTTGTAAGTTATACTTTGCAGAACGGTATTTCAAAATTAACGATCTAGAAAGTATAACTTACCATAAGGGTATTTTCAAAATTAACGATCTAGAAAGTATAACTTACCAATACCGTTCTGGAAAGAACGACTTACCAGAACGGTATTTTCAAAAACCGTTCTGGAAAGAATGATTTACCAGAACGGTATTTTCAAATACCGTTGTGGAAAGTATGATTTACCAGAATGATATTTTCAAATACCGTTCTGGTAAATCATTCTTTCCAGAACGGTTTTTCAAAATACCGTTCTGGAAAGTATAACTTACCAGAACGGTTTTTGAAATTACTATTCTGGTAAGTTATACTTTCCAGAACGTCTTTTTTAAAAACTGTTCTGAAAAGTGGCGGATCAACATGGAATGGTACCATTCTATATCAGAAAAATTATTTTCTAGAACGACTTCTTTTACCCTTCTAGAAAGTCTTCCAATCAAGAAGGGTAAAAAAAGGAGTTCTGGAAAGTACATACTTTCTAGAACTATGTTACTATAGAAGGCACAAAAAGGCGTTCTGGATACACAGAATTACCCTTCTGGATTAGCAGTTTCTTCACTAGTGCAAATAATATTGATTGAGGAACTTCTCGATTATCATCTCCCAATCAGTTAATGATTTTGGTTCTAAGGATAGTAACCATGTATTCGCCTTGTCTTTCATGCTATAGGGGAAGAAAATCATTTGCATCTCCTCCCGATTAAGGCCATGACCTACAAATCTGCCTACTTCATCAATAAAGTAGTTTAAAAATGCTAAAGGATCTTCATGGGCATTTTCGTGAAAAGTCGGAAGTAAATTAATTTGATGCAGTTTAATCTCTACTTCTCTTGCAGTCGGGCCAAGAACAATAGCAGACCCAAAAGGTACAACCTTTGGACGTGGCAAATCACGCTGTCTAGGTGGTTGAGCGTGTCTCGGTGCTCTCTCTTGATGATAGGCAGCCTCATAATCTCCTTCGTAAGCTCGGTCATTGAACCATTCATCTACAAACTCTCATCGAGGAATTAGTCTGTCAGGATAATCTTCATACACTTCCTCGTCATGTTGAGCGTTCCTTCCTCTATCTCCTTGTCTTAGTTGTATCGGGGCCCGATTATTTGGTGGTTGATTGTTACCTCAAAAGTATCGCGGTTCGCTTCCATAATTCCTATGTCTTTGCATTTGAGGTAAGGGTAAATCATTGTTTATAGCGTCGAACAACTCATTATATCAGCCTCCATGATTAGATCGTCTCGCCATGGATTCAGGAATCTCGTCGCACACAAAATTCATGTCCAAAGAATAATTGCTCTCAGAAACTGGTTCGGGTCTTGATCTCGTTGGATGTGTGCGATGGATGTCGTCGAAGAATAGTGCAAGGTCGCGTTGAAGTGATCGTCTACCTTGCATAAACTCAACAACACATCAACATACCAAGTGGCAAAAATCCAAAACAAATGCAATTATACAAATAACGACGAAATATAAAATAAAATGAAAAACATCCTTAATTCCTACTCGTTGTCCCCGGCAACGGCGCCAAAATTTTGATCAAAACTTTTGTGCACCCCTTTTAAAGATATTTAAAATTATAAACATGCAAGCTTGCTCGCAAGAGTACGAGGAACTTGTAGGGTGGTGAGTTTGACTCAAGTCGATTCTCTCGAGGACAACAGTTCGGTTTCTTAGATGTTTTTCTCAATTCACAAACTATCATAAAATATATGTACATTGGGCTTTTTTGAAGAATTTGAATTAATCATTATAAACTAAAGCAATATTAAAACTAAGACTAATTAAACTAATTTAAACTAAATTATCAACTACGAGCAATAATTAAACTATCAATAAAATGCAATGATGAATTAAACCTAATTAACGAATCTAAGAACATGAATATAAGAAACTACCATGAAGCAATTGTATCATACGAATCTAAAAACGGAGAATTAAGTATAACCAATCTCATAAATAAGCTAGAGAAATTCAATATCCGAAATGAATCCAAGCATGAAACAAATTAAGTACTAATTATTTAATCTAGAATTAACTAAGAAATTAACTAATCAATTAACTAAGAAATTAACTACAAAACTAACTAAGAGTTAGAATACTTATTGGAACTAATAAAAGCGATGAAAATCTCCAGATATTCCGGAGTTGAACGTTGATCTGGGGCGAAGATTGAATCTAGGACGTGAAATTGAAGCTTCGGACTCGTCGTTCTTTGATCCTTGATCTCGATCTTCAAATATTGTTATAAGATGTGGAATTATGTTTATTCTAAGCTCAAAAACCCTAGGATGTTGTGTGTCTTCTTAAAATTCCGAAATATGAAGGGTAGATATAGATATAGCATGTCTTGGCGCACAAGAAACCCTAAAAATGCATTTCTGGGAAGCCTTGTCAACGTCGCATCGATCGACGCGTACTGGCTCTTGGTGTCGACGCTGCCTGGTGCTCGTGTCGAATGGGCAGGGGCGTCGACTGACGCGGTCTTGAATCGACGCTTCAGAAGTTTGAGTCGACATTGCGTCGACCGATGGAATCTTGGATCGACGCAACTACAATTTGAGTCGGCATGGCATCGACAGAGCGTCGACCGTCGCGTGTAGGGGTTTACGTCGACGTAGCGTCGATGCTTGCATCGATCGACGCTACTGAGGCCTGTCTCATTTTCTCGATCTTTTTGCTACTCGTTCACCGGAAAGCTCGTTCTCCAATCTTGAGCATCAAACTTTATCTATTTACGCACTGAACTCTCCCGGTTACTTAGATGTAAGGTGAAAAATAACAAATAATCACCTATTCCCATCAATTATGATTAAAATACGGTAAAATGAGCTGAAAATACAAAAATACAGAATTAAGCTTAAATCATCCAACTTATACCCAAAACAAATATAAAAACAAACTAAAAAGCTAATAAAAATAAGGACAAATCTACTCTAATCAATGAAACACAAGCTGAAGCTGCAAACCCTAAAGAAGGTCAATATGTCTATGAGAGAGTACCTGAGCAAAATAAAGGGGTGTTGTGATTTGCTTGCAGTTGTTGGAGAAAAAGTGTATGAGCAAAATCAAACCCTCCATGTTCTCACTTGTCTAGGCTCAGAATATGATCTAGTAGTGTTGAATGTAACATCTAGATATCACCCTCACACTCTTTCTGAAGTCTATTCCCTACTACTCACATATGAATCCAGAATGGAGATGAACAAAGGCTCCATTGTTAACTCAGAGGGATCTCAGCATTTTGTAAACACTATTAATCAGAACAATAAAGGCTTTAATCCTAGCTTTGGAAGAGGAGGCAGGTACAACAATCAGACCACAAGGGAAGGAATGGTCCTAGAGGAAGAGGAATAGGGAGAAACCAAGGCAATATGCCTCTTTGCCAGATTTTCCAATGAGCTAGCAACACTGCCAATAAATGCTGGTATAGATATGATAGTCAAAACATAAACAATCCATCCTCTCCACTGCAAGGAGGGTAATCTGCAAGGAGAAGTCCTTCCCTCAACTTTGTGCAAATGCCTACACTAAATGGTTATTCTGATGCTGCATCTGAAATGAGTTGGTTTCCTGACACAAGGGCCTCAAACCATGTGACTAATGAACTGGAAAACCTAAACATTGCCTTTGAATATCATGGCAACAACAAGTTTCTAATGGGAAATGGTGAAGGAGCAATCATTGCCTACTTTGGTAATTCTTTTCTCAAAAACTCTGATGGTTAAATTAGTCCTAAAATCTTTGTTCTCAAAAATCTCCTTCATGTTCCTAACATCACTAGAAATCTCTAATCTGTTTCAAAATTCGCCAAGGACAATAAAGTGTTTTTTGAATTCCATCCTACTTTCTGTCTTGTTAAGGATCTAGCCACTTATGAAACTCTGCTCAAGGGCATACTTAAGGAAGGACTTTACCAATTCAATCTCCAAAACCTCAAGACTGAGAATAAAGCTTCTGTTGAACCAGCCACTCAACAGCCCCTTTGCTTTTCTGTTAAAATAAATCAGTGTAACAACCTTGATCTTTGGCATCAAAGGCTTGAAAGCATTAATATAGATAATGTTGAAAGAGCTCTCAAGGATTGTAATATACCTTTTCAGAATAATAAAAGTTCTAGTTTATGTCAGTCTTGTGTTCTTGCCAAAAGTCATCAACTCCCCTTTTCTAATTCTGATTCAATACACTATGCTCCTTTTGAACTTGTTCACACTGATTTATGGGGACCTTGTCATGTTAAAACTTCCAATGGTTGTAGATACTGCATTAGTTTCATTGATCACCATTCTAGATTTACCTGGATATACTTGTTAAAGGCCAATTCTGATGTGTATGAAGCTTTTACAAGTTTTAAAGCCTTGGTTGAGAATCAGTTTGGAAAAAGAATTAAAACGATGCAGAGTGATGGTGGAGGAGATTATATTGCACTTAAATTTTTTTCAGGAAAATGGGATAGGACACAGGATGTCCTGTGCTTACACATCTCAACAGAATGGGCTAGTAGAAAGAAGACATAAGGACATTGTAAACATCTCCTTGCTGGCATAATCAAACTTGCCTCTGAATTTCTTGGGAGATGCTTTTGTAACTGCAACCTACCTATTGGACAGAGTTCCCAACAAGCCACTACAGTTCAAGACACCACTTGAAATCCTTTATGGACATAAACCAGATTACAAGAGGTTGAGAGTTTTTGGATGCTAATGCTATTCTCATTTGAGGCCACACAACAAGCATAAAATGGAATACAGATCTTGTGTAGGAGTGTTTCTTCGATATAACAATCAATACAAGGGGTACAAGGTTTTGCTGCAGATAAAAGAATCATAATCATCAGACATGTGATACTTGATGAAGGAGTGTTCCATTATAAAGATAAGATGAATGTACAAGAGACTGTGCCTGCCAGTGATCCTCTTGTAGTTCCAGTAATCCCCACATCACAAAATTTGGACAAATTAAGTATTAATGCATGTATTGGCAAAAGTACCACAAATGCAAGCCCCTCTGATCATGGCCCAGTCAATCATCACTCCTCTGCATCAAAAGGCACCTCATCTTCTATCAGTGATTCAGTCAATTCAGAAAGTAGTAATCAGACCATTCCTTTGGTTATGTAGATTCCTCCAATTAGAAACAATTCAAACAACTCAGCTTCACAACAGGCTCCTCAGGAACATCCCATGATCACAAGATCAAAATTGGGAATCCACAAACCTAAAGTGTACAACATCACAGCCATAAAGGAAACTGAACCTAATTATCTTGTAGAGGCTCTCAAATCTATTAAATGGAAAGGTGCCATGAAAAAAGAAATTGATGCATTAGAAAGGAACAATACTTGGCAGCTGGTTGATTCACCAAAAAGAAAGAACATATTAGGATGCAAATGGATTTTTAAGATAAAAAGGCATGCAAATGGAAGAATTCCCAAGTACAAGGCTAGACTAGTAGCACAAGGATATTCACAGATGCCTGGATTTGACTTCTCAAAGACTTTTAGCCCTATTTTAAAACACAATAAGGATCATGCTCACCTTGGAAGTGAATTGTTCTTGGAAATTCAGACAATTGGATGTGAGCAATGCATTCTTGAATGGAGAATTGAGTGAGGAAATATACATGAAACAACAACCAGGTTTGTGAAAGGAAACAATTAGATGGTTAGCAAGCTATCTAAAGCCTTGTATGGATTAAAGCAAGCTTCAAGATCATGTTTTAGCAAGGTTAAGTCAGTATTGATTAGAATGGGATTCAGAGACTCTAAGGTTGATAGCTCACTGTTCTACACAGTTAGAAAAGGAAATTACCTTTTTGTCTTGATCTATGTTGATGATATCCTTGTTACAGGATCCGATCCCATGATGATTGGAATTTTTGTTAAATTTTTTGGTCAGAATTTCTCTATTAAGGATCATGGAGAAATGAGCCATTTTCTTGGAATTGAAGTCACAAGGACAAATGAGGGAATACACTTGTGTCAAGAGAAATACATCAAAGAACTTGAAAATGTAAAATGGAGTCTGCTAATCACACTCCTACTCTAATGGTTTCCTCATTACAGTTATCCAAACACCAAGGAATTCCAATAGTGGATGGAACTAAATATTGAAGCATTTTAATAACACTACAATATGTCACTCTCACAAGACCTGAACTAAGCTATAATGTGAATAAAGTTTGTCAATACATGTAAGCCCCTTTGGACACACATTGCAGGGTTGTGAAGAGGATTTTAAGATACCTAGATGGAATAAGGAACTATGGAGTTTACATCAAAAAAATCCCCACACCTTAGCTTAAGTGGATTCTCTGATTTTGATTGGGGTGCTGATGTTGATGATAGGAGATCAACCACTGGATATTGTGTTTATTCGGGATGTAACTTGATATCCTTGTGCTCAAGGAAACAACCTTCAGTCTCAAGATCAAGCACAGAAGAAGAATATAATAGTTTAGCCAATACTACATGTGAGGTGACTTGGATCAATTCATTGCTTGATGAGATAGGGCTGCCTCTTGCCAAGACACCTATAATCTGGGTAGACACTCTTAGTGCTGTAGCCCTACAAAACATGTGGCACTTGATTATCACTTTGTAAAAGAAAAGATTGCAGTAGCAAGATTGAGACTACATCGCATTTCAGCCATTGAACAAGTTGCAGATATTCTTCCTCCGATTGAAAGGACTTTTACATCTGACTAAGCCTTTATCTTTACAATTCTTCCCGAGACTCAGGAGTAAGCTGAATATAACAAGTAGAAGCGGGATATAATTGAGGGTGTGTGAAAGACGCACCTACTGATAAGCGCGTGGAGGTTAAAGAGCTACAGGCCAAAGTAGTGCAACGGATGGAAATGACAACTGCACAAACAGACAAAGAGGCTGCAACGGGCTCATTGATCAGCAGAACACTTGTATTCATCTGGATGGTCACCATGCAGAGGGTGGCAGCTGTTATGCATCAGCTTTGGCCCCTAAACCCTAGATTAGTCTATAAAATGAATGTTGATGTATTGCTTTCTGTGTAACAAAGCATGTTGATTCAAATTCAGTAAAGGACATTAATGATATTTAAGTTATTTACATTTGCAGCTTTTCAAGCTTTTTTAGCTTTTTATCCAATGTCGTTTTCAGCTTTTCTTTTCAATTTCATCTTCGATCATCTGGGCCAACACGTTTCTTGCTTCTTTGAACTTTAAATCTTCGCAAAGATGATGTACGATAAGATTATACGTGGTCGCGTTTGGCTTAAGACCGGTCTCTTTCATCCTATCGACGATTTTAAGAGCTTCGGTTAGGCAATTTTCATGGGTTATCACGTAAATCAACGAATGGTAGACATCCGCACCCGGGGTCCAACCCTGTTTCTTCATCTCGTCATATAATCTCAAGGAGTAAAATAGATTGCCTATGGTTGAGAAGCAGGAAATCATGTGGGTGTACGAAGTCCCGTTTGGCTCAATACAAGATTTAGATATTTCATCCCAAACCCTTATGTCTTCGGATATGTCTTTGGCTATGTTACACCAGCCGTTTAGAATTATGTTGAAGGTGTCTATTTCCAATGGGAAGAATCTTTTGTTGAGAACATGAACTCTTCGGCCTCTTCTAAGTTCCCGTGTTTGTAGAGAATATTCAAGAATGCAAAATACGTGTTCTGTTCGGGAGAAAACTTGAATTTTTGTATTAAGTGGAATGTTTGTATGGCCTTGTCTAGGTAATTTGCCGTGGCGTATCGATCAAGTTGGAACACAGGACCATGAAAACCCAGCAAGTTGGAAATATGAATCAAACTTTAAGAATACGTGATGACACATTGTGCCTGGCTTCAAAAAAACAAAAATATTGACAATAACCGATTAATTACAAAAGTGGTCTTAAGGTTTAGTTTAATTACAAAGAAAAGCAGCTATCCTTCGAAATTACCATTACTTGCATATTTGTTTCTATTGAAAATTGCAACTTGAATAAGGGGAGAATTGTTAAGAATTTTTTTTGCATATAACTGTGGTGTTTTTATCGTGTTTTTAATTAGGTTTTAGTGTCATTTTTAGTGGTTTTGAGTCGAGTTTTATTAGGTTTTACGTTTGTTTTCTTATTTTATTATTTTTCGTATTTTTTTTATTTTATACTTAATATGGTTTAATGGATTTAATTAATTAATTTTATGTATAATATAGGTATTTTCAAGTATTCTGGACTGGGTATGGTTGATTTTGGGGATACAAGTGGTGTTTTAGCGAAATTGGGTCTCAATCTAAAGTATTACGGCTGACACTGGGTACATTGCCGAGACTGGGTTGTCCAGTGTCCGAGACACAGCGCCCACACCTGCCGAGAGTTGCCGACCACTTTCGCCCTGACTGTCGAGCGCTGCCGAGAGCACCTGCCGAGAGCTGCCGATACTGGGTACACCACCGACACTAGGTTACCCAGTGTCCGAGCCATCTCGCCCAAATGCCGAGCCATGCCGAGTCATATCAAGCCATATCAACCCAAATGGTCTATATTGACCATTTTGGGTCAGAATTTGGTCAAACATGGGAAATCCAAGCTTATAAGGCTTATTTGACCCATTTACCCCTAATAAAAACCTATTATAAATAGAACCTTACTCTCATTTTGAAAAGGACACCTTCTCCCAACCCAAGCTTGGGTTTGGGTGTGAAATTTCTCTCTATAGCTCTTAGACTAAAATTTCAAGCTTTTTGCCTTGGGTTTGTAAGCTTAAGAAGGATTCAAGTACTCCATTGGATTTTTAATTTCTTGCAATTTCAATCAAGCTTTTGGATTCTTACTTTAATTCTAGTAAGCTTTCTTTCAATTTCATTCTTTGTTCTTCATTTGTTTTATACTTTTTGCCTTAGGTATTAGAATTTGTGCTTGATCTTGTGACTAATCTATGGAATCTAGTTTATTGACACATCTAGATCATAGATCGAGGCCTAGATTGTTTAATCTCATGCAATTTCATATGTTTCGTGCATTTTCTTCATTTTTATGCTTGTTGTCTTAGCACCTTGAATTCATGTTAGATCTTAATAATTGGCTATGGAATCTAGATGAGTGATATGTCTAGATCATAGATAGGGTCTTGGATCATCTTGATTTTGAGTTTTTTACATGCTTTATTTTGAATTAAAGTTTTGTGCTTTGTTTCATGCTAAATCCTAGATCTATGCTTTGTTCCTTGTTGTCTTCCATAAAGTTTTGATGCAAGCATGGTTGTACCTTGAGCATGCATGCTTGTACTTGATGAAATATTCTAAATTCTCGATTTTTCTTGTATTTTAATTGAAGTTATACGACCAAGGCATCCGACCAATTAGCATTTTACATTTCTTAGTGTAGTTTAGATAGTTTAATTGCTTTATTTTCATTTTCCTTTTATTTCTCAAATCTTGAAACGCATTGAAACTTACAATTGAATCGATTTCCGATAATATCAAGTCAAATGAAACTTTAATTTCTAAAACCACAAAAACTAAACTTCAAAATGGCGCCGTTGTCGGGGATCGAACCCAGGTCACCAGTGTGATAGGCGGGAATACTCAGCACTATATTACTTCACACTCATCGGTTTGTTCGTCCTCGAACAACGAAAAGAATCGAGAGTGTACATGCAATGAACATTATGTAAAAAGAAAATTCCTTTTGTTTATCCTTATTAATATGATGGGATTATCAACATAGACTCTCTACCGTCAAGCATTGCTCGTATTACTCTTTCTCAAATGCAAGCCAAATCGATGGTTTCCTCTCAAAGGAAGTTTTGAGGGTGTTCACTCAATTCGCTCAAGTGTTTAGTATATATGATGTGTTTACGCTCGAGTCGGTGAATACATGCACCTTGTCAAGATTTCACAAATCAGACACTCAAAATTGCTCATAGTTCATGACCAAATAAGAATCGAAAGAGGTCTTTAATATGGGTTGTAATGTTAGCTCTTTGGTAAGGTATGGAACATTTGGATATAGTGGCTAACACATGATCAAACGCGATCAATAACACACAAAATCCTAATTTCTAAAGCCCAAAGCTTATGTTCGCGTCAACCTTCCCAATTCACCAAACTTTCATTTAAAACCCTTTCATATACGCACACGCTTTTCTGACTTTATTTCACAACACTTAGAAGCTTTTTGAATTTTCTTCTTTTTACTAAACTTAGCCTTTTTAAATTAGGCTTTTCACTTGAACGCACACTTTATCACTTTTCTTGATTTGTGGTGGAGTATTATTCTTCTTATTCTCCTTTTTTTTTTTATAAGCAACTCAAAACCCAAAACCCACAATCGATTTCCCTCACATTTCTTGTCAACTAATCATACACTCTTACCTCACAACTTATGAAAATATAAGAGCTAAAATCGAGCTCGGCTAACAAGAAACGAGACATAGGCTCAAGGGGGCTCGTTTGGGACATTTAAAGTAGCTAAATATATGAATACCGGAACAAGGGTGATATATGTGCTTTGAGGTCATTTTTGAATTCAATCATGTTCGAGCAAAATCAGACCTCCTCAATGCAGTTTCCATAAAAATGTAAGCAAGCTGATAAATCACACAAGGCTACTCACTAGTTTGCACCGAAATCGGGAGTAAAATCCAAATAGCTTTTAGAGAATTACAATCTTCTCACAAGAAAATGTTGATTATATATATATATGCGGGTTTTGGAGGAACCACAAAAATTTAACTCCTTACACAAAAGGATATCTACATGAAAAAACCCAACAAGTCAACTATTCAAACTTCCATGTAAGTGATGATTGTTCGAAAATTTAATAAAGACACAAAAGACACAAAAACCGACTCAACCATATAAAGCGCAAATATTAAGCATCACTTCGCCAAGAATGCGTCACTTTGCTAAGGCTCGAGTTAAGAAAGACAAATCATGCTTTATGACACCCGGACTCTAGCCACCTACCCACCCCACACTTAAACCAGGCAATGCCCTCGTTGTATTTTAATGAAAATCAGGGGAGGGGGTGAAATAGAAACTTCTTTGATCGAGCGAGTTTGAGTCGATCTCGGTGGGATCCACCTAGGCATCAAAGCAATCCAAGTGAAAATCGAGCATGGATTGTTTCTCCCGGCTCCATGAATGCTATCAATATTATCAATTCGGCCAAGGTTGGAGTCGGAAAACAACACACTATACAATAAAATAACACAAAATCAAAAATATAATAAAATATGTACATAAAACGAAACCAAAGGTTCAAAAGAACCAAAACACAATTTTTTTTTCAATTTTTCAAATGTTTTCGGATTTTCATTTTAAGAAGAAAGAAAGAAAGAAATTAAAAGAGATAAATGGAAAGAAATTGGGTTGCCTCTCAAGAATCGCTTGTTTTACGTCACGAACTCCCTTTTTGATCAAGGTGGAAAGATAATGGGAGGATCTACCAATAAAATCTCCTCCTTGTTGGGAGGTCCCACTCTTTGGAACATTCTTGGCGCATTGCATAGCTCAAATAGTACTCACCAAAAAGCAAACATTCCAAACGGGCAAATGGGACTTGTCTCGGCTAGGTCTTCGGGTGGAATGGTAGTTTTGAAGTGCCCCGAAAACTCGTCTAGGAAACGATAAGAATAATGGCCGGCTTGCTTGTTCAACTTTTGATCAAAAAATAGGGGAGGTAAATGATCTATCTTGGTAGCCGTATTTAGCTTCTTAGACTAGATCAACATCCTCCATCTTGTCATAGCCCTCGTGGCCAACAATTCTCCTTTTTCCTCCTAAAAAATGAACATGCCGCTCGTCTTTGGTACCAAAGTCAATGGTCTTCACCCACTCGCTTTTGGAAATCACAAACATCAAGCCCTCCAACAACAACCTCCAATTCCCGTTTTCACTATTTCTTCAAGATGTAGGTTTAAAGGGGTAACTCCCTTAACAACTCCGGGTTTTCACCCAATAAAACTATTAAGAACTTTAAGAACATCAACCGTCCTCTCCTCCTCTTCTCGACTTGAATTGACAAAGATGATAATTGGCTTGCTCTCCTCACTCTCCAAATAGAGACGCTTGGAGGGATATGGGGGAGGCTTAAGTTCGGGCTTGTGTCTCCTCTGGTCTTCATCGGGGGCTAATTCGAACAATTGCACTATCCCTCAAGATAATCTTCAATCTCTTCCATATTATAATCAATGATCTTTTCCTCAAGGTGATTTTCAAAACTCTCACTCTTATAATCAACTATCCCCACCTTCCCCTCGGGAAAGTCGTCGTTGACCTCAACGACACATAAACAATCATTTTCACACAAGTCTTGGGCACATCGAGGCACAACGTACCCATCGTTAAGAACAAGGAGCTCATCATCCGGACAACACTTCTCAAAATAGGCTTCCCAGACATTATCTTCCTCAATGCTCCTATCCTCCATATAAATTCATTCGACCATGGCCTTGAGGAATTTCTTATATACCCAATCTTCGCAAGATTCTTTTGAAGTAAAAGTTAAAGGGTCAAGAGGAGTAAAAGCATTCGGAAATGAAAACACGTCCTCTTTCGACGGCGAGACACCCATATTCTCAACCACCCCACACTTATCAAAGATCATGACCGGAAGAGTATGTGAAGGTGGACTTGGCAATTGTCGACTCAAGACCAAGAGATCTTTATCGGGGGATGGAGTAGGAGCAATCACCGGGATAGATGGGCAAAAAGGGTCCACGAAAGTGGAATCAAGAGGGTTATGAGTCGCCGGTGGAGCAAATGATGGTGTAGCACAATCGGGTCCCATGTTAGACATTTGAGCGATTTGAGCCTCAACGCCACCATTTTCTTAATAAACTCAAGCTTCTTAGATGATAAGGGTGGAAGTACCTCATTAGCATGAACATGCGTTGGTGGAGGACATTTTGGCTCGGGAAGAGTAAACACCCCCACAAAGGGTCTACTAACATCTCTCATAGTGCGGATAGGGAGGCCACTTGCGATAATGGAGCTCGGTCCTCCAAACAACTGGTAAGACTCAAGATACTTAGAGGATAAAGCCATCCGTGTCTTAGAATACGTAGCTCGCGAAGATTTTAGCTCGAGAGGAGGAAACGTCACCAAAAAGGGTTTGTTGAAATCTCCCATACTGCGGATAGGGGGTGCATCGGATCTCAAACCTCCAAAGTACGTATAAGCATCGAGATCTTGGGCATTAGTGGTGACACCAATCGGGATTTGATTGAAACTAGAAGTACGAGAATCGCCATACGGGGTAGGATTTAGATTTCCACCACCAACATTTCCACTCGGATACATATTTGGCATAGGATTGACATTATAAACGTGGGGGCTCCATACGGGCCGGGACTTGGGCTCGGCATATTAGGAAAATGTTGAGAAGAACCATAGCCATACGGATCGGAAATCGGGGCTTGCACATTCAGATAGGGATTCAGAGATACATAACCACCGAAGGAACCATTCACGCCCGAAAAACCATTAAACCCGACATGGTTTGTACCATGCCCTCCCATGCCGGGTTGACCATAGCCATATCGACCATTGGCAACGTGGTTTGCACCATGCCCTTCCACATTGTCATGGCCATTATACAACATCTCATTCCCAACATGGTTCGCACCATGCCCTCCCATGTTGGGAATGTATCCGCCATAGCTACAAGTACCTGTCATACTTAAATTAGAAAATGTCAAATAAGAAAGAAGGCTAGAAACATAATGAAACAACAATTCTATCGAAAGCCTTAACCAAGCAGAGTCGCAACGGTGCCATTTTGAATTGTATTTTTTGGTGGTTTTTGAAATTAAAGGTTCATTTGGCTTGATATTATAAGAAATCGACTCAATTATAAGTTTCAATGCGTTTCAAGCTTTGAAAAATTAAAGGAAAATGAAAATAAAGCAATTAAACTATTTAAACTACATTAATAAATGTAAAATGCAAATTGGTCGGATTCCTCGATCGTATGCCTTTAATTAAAATACAAGCAAAGTCAAGAATTTAGCAAGAACAAGTAATGTTTCATCAAGTACAAGCAAGCATGCTCAAGGTACAACCATGCTTGCACGAACATAAAAACTTGAATAATGCAAATTTTCGTAAATTGAAAGCACAAATAGATAAAGCAATGAAAATGGATGGGAAAGTTCAAAACTTTATGGAAGACAACAAGGAACAAAGCATAGATCTTGGATTTAGCATGAAACAAAGCACAAAACTTTAATTCAAAATAAAGCATGTGAAAAACTCAAAATCAAAATGATCCAAGACCCGATTTATGATCTAGACATGTCACTCATCTGGATTCCATAACCAATTCTTAAGATCTAATATGAATTAAAGGTGCTAAGAAAATAAGCATAAAAATGAAGAAATTGCATGAAATATATGAAATTGTGTGAAATTAAACGATCTAGGCCTCAATCCATGATCTAGATGTGTCACTCAACTAGATTCCATAGATTCATGAGATCAAGCAAAAAATTCTAATACCTAAGGCAAAAAAACATAAAACAAATGAAGAACAAAGCATGAAATTGAAAGAAAGTTTACTAGAATTAAAGAGAGAATCCAAAAGCTTGATTGAAATTTCAAGGATTTAAAAATCCAAGGGAGTACTTGAATCCTTCTTGAGCTTACAAACCCAAGGCAAAAAGCTTGAAAATTTAGTCTAAGATCTAGAGAGAATAAATGCCAAACCCAAGATTGGGCTGGGAAGAGGTAATCTACAAATATGAGAGTTGGGTTCAATTTATAATAGGTTTATTAGGGGTAAATGGGTCAGATAAGCCTTATAAGGTTGGATTTACCATGTTTGACCAAATTTGACCCAAAATAGTCAAACTAAACCATTTGGGTCAATATGGATCGGTATAGCTCGGTAATTGGGCGAGAAAGCTAGGCTAGGCTCAGACACTGGGTAACCTAGTGTCGGCAACGTACCCAGTGTCGGCAAGAGTGTGCGGGCGTGTGCTGGGTGCTGTCGGCAGGCCTGGGCAGAAGTGGCCAGAAGCTCTCTGCAAGTGTGGGCGCTGGGTCTCGGACACTGGGTAATCCAGTGTCGGCAACGTACCTAGTGTCAGCCGTAATTCTTCATATCGAGGCCCGATATCGCTAAAACTCCACTCGTAAGCCCACACTCGACCATATCCAGAACAAATACTTCAAAATACCTAAATTAAACATAAAATTAATTAATTAAACCTATTAAACCATATTAAGTATAAAATTAAAGAGAAACACGAAAAACAACAAAATGAGAAAACAAACAAAAAACCTAATAAAACTCGACTCAAAAACACTAAAAATGACACTAAAACCTAATTATAAATACCACAATTACATATAAAATAAGTAACATAAAATGAGGTTTGCTTGGAACATGTGGTGGTCTCAAGGTAGTACTTGTTTCATTTCTCCTAGGAATAAAAGGAACAGTGGTTCTAGTAAGAGTCCTTAGTTTTTTGGTAATTGCATCCAGTGTGTGCAACTGACTTTATCCCAACTCAATTGTTTTTTGAATGGATGTGGGTTCAAACATGTGTATAAAGGCTCTTCGCTCAACCCACTAATAAAGCTAGTAATAAAATATTCTTCAGATTAAGCACCCCTGCTGGGAAGCAGCATACAAGCTCTAAAATCCTCAAACTTTTCCACATACTTCAAATATGAATGTGTATACCTCAACTTATTAAATTCAGCAATACTTTTTGTCTCCTTTAATTCATCAAATTAGGCAGATAGTATTTCCAAAAATTGTGCCCAAGTTAGATCCTATTGCCTGATTGAGAATTGCTTGTACCATTGAGCAGCCTTACCATCAAAGTGCATAGATGATAGGATTACCTTTTGAGAATCTGGAATATTGGGAATGAGTTTGAAATATCATTGACATTTTAAAATCCAAGATCTACCTTGAGAGCCATCAAATCTGGGGAAATCGATTTTGGGGAGTGGGGTGATGATGTTATGGGATGGTTGGTCCTGGATCATTCTATTGGGAGATATTGTTTGTTGCCTTAGTATGGTTCTAGGTGGTGTCCAGCCTGAGCCTGGTTCACCAAGAATTGAGCCCTCATCAGCCTGTTTTTGCATTTTTTATGACTTGAGCAATTGCGGCTGGATAGATGTTAATGTTTGGGATAGATGGTCAAATTTATTCATCATTTCTATACTGATCCCATTAATCTGCTCCTGTAATCTCATTTATGTGGCTTCTCTTTTTGCAAATTTTGTTTGGAGGACTTGATCAATACGTTTCTGGGCTTCTTGAAGGTCATTGAAATGTGTAACTTCGGCCATTTCAGGAACTCGGGTGGCTCTGAGTACCAACTGTAATATCTACTAATTTTTGTTTATCAATTTTGTATACTTTTTCTGGCCTTGTAAATGATATTATGAGATGGATGATTTGAGATGAATAGAATAAGGTGACTTGGGGAGGAAGAGATAAAGAGAGAGAAGTAAGAAGAAATTGTAATTTGCTGCTTAATGTTTTCTTCTCCCTTTCTCCAGCATAAAAATAACCAAATGTAAGAGGGGACCAATACACATGTCCCTTAACCCATTAAAACCGTAAATTAACAACAACTTAAAATAAAAACAAAACAATAAGATGGGCTGCTAATTAAGTTAACTAGCTTGGGCAATTATTTTGGGCTCACAGCCCATTAGTTGAGTTGGCTTGGAACGGGTTTTCCTCCGGCCCATTCGACAGCTGGCAGCCCGAATCCGAAATGAGAAAAACATCTCCACTCGCTCCTTTTCCAGAACTCAGCCCGATCGGCTCCTCCCCAATTTCAAAATTTGACCTAATTTTCCAATCTTCGGCGAATTGTCCCTGAGTCATGACAGTATGCAAATAAACGATTGGCAAATTACCTTTTTTCTTGATTTTGTAGTTCTTAGATATACGGTTTATATTTTTTTGTTTTAGTTCATATTTTATTTCAATTCATTATCAAATAAACGAGTTTGGAATCGTATATTGGCCGTTGTTCGTGGTTTTAACTTTTGTGTGAAATTAGCTAAGAGACACTTCAATTTGCAGATTTTCAGTTTAAATTTATTATCTGCAATGTAATCAAAATTGCTTTTATGGATGCGGATTAAAAGCATTTTTATTTAATTTATGGATCTACATTTGTTATTCCATTTATATGCTTTTTTTTTGTTCTTTGATTATTTACAAAATTGATTTCTAAAACTTAAGATGGAATTCAACAAGTGTACAATTCATTGGTAGATGTTTTCCCTCAGTTAAAAATATTTTTTTTAGGTTTTGAAATTTTGTTAATAATAAGCACATGTATGTGTCTAAACATACATTTGAGTTTGTCCGGCTCGTAGATGTTAGAAGACTCCAACCAAAAATAGATAGCGTGTTTAGTGTAGTCTTTCCTTCCATTTTTATGTCCATAAAATCAAACACCAAAATAACTTCCGATTAGTCTTCCTTGTGATTCGACTCGAGTCCAACTTACCACCTACAGCTACTCCATTCTCTTGCGGATGAGCTTTTTATTTTTAAATAAAAAGTAGGTGTAAAA
>BMAC01000207.1:800961-841327 GCA_014905375.1 Phtheirospermum japonicum | reverse complement strand
GGACCGGCGAAGCGGCTATCGGTCTGGGTGGGGCGCTAGCGGGCCGTTCTTCTCCTGCGACTGTCGGTCAGGAAAACGGCGGCGCTGGGTATCTCGTCCGAGTCGCCTGAAACTCCGGACAGCAGCAGCGTGGTCCGGCCGACGTGGAGGTGCGACGGCGAGCTCGGCAGCGGCCTCGTGGGTGGCAGGCGGACTGCTTGTTTATCCCGGGACACTCGACGAAGGCGCAACTCCGGCTAAACGCAGGCGGTCAGAAGCGAGGCGTCTCCGGCTGGAAAACGTGCAGTTCCGGAGGGCTGGAAAAAAACGCAGCGGCCAACTCCGGCTATCGGTGTCACACACCGTGTATTCCGAGGCCCTCTCGACGACGCACTAGAATCGTCGTGGGATTGAAAAACGACGGAGAAGACGAGAAGGTCGGCTAGGGTTTTCTTCAATCCGAAAAACAATTTTCCTTCTTCTATATCCTGTTTTTTAAACCCGTATCCTTTATTATATATCTTTTAAAACAAAGCTTTCTTCTTCCCTTTTTAAAACCGTGGGCTTAGTTTTTTGTTTTGTTGTTTTAAATTAAAGTCCAACTTAATGGGCTTGGGATTTTTACAAACAAGCCCAATTCATTTTCTTTTTATTTTAAAACAAAAGCTTTAGCCCAATTAAAAATAAAAGACCCAAGTCTTTTAATTTAAACAAGTACCAGCCCAATAACTTAAAAACGGTTTAATGGGTCGATCTTATTTTAAAACTAAAAACCCCATCGGAATTAAATCATTTCTCACAAACGATAATTTCGAAAAATATAACAATTATATTTTCGCGTCCATAATAACCTTCTCGTATTTTTCTCAATTCATAATCACAATTATGAGCAAGGGATAAAAGATATGGAATGCCAATAAGTATGAAAGATATTATTACGAATAAAAATGATTGTATTATAAGAAAAAAGGTCAGACCATAGCCATTTCAGGAACTCGGGTGGCTCTGAGTACCAACTGTAATATCTACTAATTTTTGTTTATCAATTTTGTATACTTTTTCTGGCCTTGTAAATGATATTATGAGATGGATGATTTGAGATGAATAGAATAAGGTGACTTGGGGAGGAAGAGATAAAGAGAGAGAAGTAAGAAGAAATTGTAATTTGCTGCTTAATGTTTTCTTCTCCCTTTCTCCAGCATAAAAATAACCAAATGTAAGAGGGGACCAATACACATGTCCCTTAACCCATTAAAACCGTAAATTAACAACAACTTAAAATAAAAACAAAACAATAAGATGGGCTGCTAATTAAGTTAACTAGCTTGGGCAATTATTTTGGGCTCACAGCCCATTAGTTGAGTTGGCTTGGAACGGGTTTTCCTCCGGCCCATTCGACAGCTGGCAGCCCGAATCCGAAATGAGAAAAACATCTCCACTCGCTCCTTTTCCAGAACTCAGCCCGATCGGCTCCTCCCCAATTTCAAAATTTGACCTAATTTTCCAATCTTCGGCGAATTGTCCCTGAGTCATGACAGTATGCAAATAAACGATTGGCAAATTACCTTTTTTCTTGATTTTGTAGTTCTTAGATATACGGTTTATATTTTTTTGTTTTAGTTCATATTTTATTTCAATTCATTATCAAATAAACGAGTTTGGAATCGTATATTGGCCGTTGTTCGTGGTTTTAACTTTTGTGTGAAATTAGCTAAGAGACACTTCAATTTGCAGATTTTCAGTTTAAATTTATTATCTGCAATGTAATCAAAATTGCTTTTATGGATGCGGATTAAAAGCATTTTTATTTAATTTATGGATCTACATTTGTTATTCCATTTATATGCTTTTTTTTTGTTCTTTGATTATTTACAAAATTGATTTCTAAAACTTAAGATGGAATTCAACAAGTGTACAATTCATTGGTAGATGTTTTCCCTCAGTTAAAAATATTTTTTTTAGGTTTTGAAATTTTGTTAATAATAAGCACATGTATGTGTCTAAACATACATTTGAGTTTGTCCGGCTCGTAGATGTTAGAAGACTCCAACCAAAAATAGATAGCGTGTTTAGTGTAGTCTTTCCTTCCATTTTTATGTCCATAAAATCAAACACCAAAATAACTTCCGATTAGTCTTCCTTGTGATTCGACTCGAGTCCAACTTACCACCTACAGCTACTCCATTCTCTTGCGGATGAGCTTTTTATTTTTAAATAAAAAGTAGGTGTAAAAAGTTTGATTCAAAATTTGGTGCCATTGTCGGGGAAGGCTAAAGGTCGCGATTTTTGGTGTTTGCTTTTTAGTGACTTTTGTTCATGTTCTTATTTGTTTTTTCGTGTTAGTGTTTATTTGTGAATTTTGTTTTTGTTTCTTTTTGTTCTTTATGGTAAGTTTAATCTCATTTGTTGAGTATTGTGCTTTGTAGCCAAATTTCTGATGATTTGAGATTAATTGGACTGAAGATGGCAAACTATCGAGCGAGTTCGCCATATGATGACTTAGACGCTCCACCTTTCGATGAAGAGATGTTTTGCTCAATGTTCGATTGGCGTGGGTTTCGATCGGCAATTCCTTTGAGCCTTGCAATGCGGGAGTGATCTAGATAACTTCTACCTCGAGCAGCTCCCGATTTTTCATGGATTTTTGAGAGAACACCCGCTCCACTTCATCTGAGAGTACGAAGCTATAACAGGCACATTCCCTCTTTTCGGATTTACATGGGATCAAGTGAAGATGCAGCTTTTCATGTCCACGTTAAAGGATCGGGCGAGTGAATGGTTGACAAATCTAGAGCCTGATTCCATAAAAACGTGGGACGAATTAATGGATCAGTTCATGGGGTTGTTCTACTCGTCTGAATGGGTCCCACCTTCAGTTTCTTACAATTTGAGCTCTAATGATCCATATGCTTCACTTAATCACTTCGATCACACCCCCACCATAAAGTTTCTATTGCCCGACCTTTAACGAAATTTTTTATAATCTAAGTTTAGAACCTTTATACACGGGATATGATTTGTATGCTCCAACCGATTTCGATTCTTCGAGATACGCCCCGTTTCCTCTTCTTACATCAAACTCTTATATTTCGAGTTTTGAGCAGTATTTCCCCCAACCACATATCACGATTCGAGATATAATGATCTGTGTGCTCCTTGCGAATCATATTCTTATGCTCCGGTTTACGATTGTTATCCTTTGTCTCATTCGTGTAATAGGTCTTCAAATTGTTCATTTGAAAAAACGGAAACCCTTCTTATTGGATGATCATGATACTTCCCGAAAATTAAAATTCTTGATCACTGGGGGAAGCCCCTTTTTGTTCAATAAGATACCAAAGTGGATGATTGACTCATTCCATACTAGAAGTAATCGCAGGAAATCCTTTGATAACGCGGATTCCTATTTCTCAATGATATTCCACAATCAAGACAATTGGCTGAATCCCGTGAAACCATTTCATAGAAGTTCATTGATATCTTCTTTTTATAAAGCAAATCAGCAAGGAGTTTGATAAGCGAGAAATTGTGATTTATTTAATGGTTTAAATCTTATATTTTTTATGTGCTTAATATTCTTATATATATTTATTTCTCGCGTATTTATTATTATGAGTGGAGGAGCACCAATTGTGTATTTTTCTCTTATTTTGAAGTAATTAGGTGCTAAATTGGTGATTTAAAGATTTAAGGATAATTCATAAGAGTTGCACGTGGAAATGAAAGACAAAACGAGAGAATCGGCGAAGAAAACAAAGAAAGGACGATTCTGGGCTTTCTAGATGGGTTATCGCTGGGACTAATTGTTATAAAAAGTACCGCTGACTGCTGCCTACAAGAACCGACGTCGTTCGATGCACCTGCTTACGGAGCTCTCTGTCGCGTCGACATCGCGTCAGTCAATGCGGAACCGACGTTAATCGACGCGAGCACAGCGGGAGCGTCGACGCCGAGCCTCTGTGCGCGTCAGTCGACGCTCGATCGACGCAACTGCCCAGAAAACGCGTTTTTAAGAGTTTCTTATTGCCCAAGACTTCCTAAACCTATAAATACCTCCCTTAAACATCAAAAACGTCTTGGACATTAATCCTAGGGTTCCAAGGCACCAAAAGGAGCCCAATTCAACCATCCATCTAGAGCTTGAAGATTGAAGACTCAAGATTCAAGATCTAAGCTTCCTTATCCCTTTCTATCTTAGAACAATGTTTTATTTCTTTATTTTCCTATTATTCTATGAACTCCATGAGTGAGTAGACTTATTATCTAGTTCTAGGGATGTTGAAACCCTCGTGACACTACGTTTTAATTAATTTATGCAATATTGTCTTTTGTTCTTCTTATGCGATTGCTTATGTTATTCTGTTTACATATCATGATTTCTAAATTCATGACATGATTGCTTGATTATTAATTTGGCTTGATCACCTAGATTAGGGATTTTGTTATCAATTGCTAGAAATAGGATTGCTTCTCGTGTAATTGTCGTAATTACTATTTCCCCAAAGCAACTAATGGTCTTGTATCATTAGGGGTAACACAACATAGGTTGAATAAACCGAGCTTATGCGTTTATTGCTTAGATTAACCTATTTGCCTAGATATTAATTCTGTTGTTGGATTGAATCTTGAGAGCTTATTCTAGGTTATTCAATAATCAGAATCAATTAAAGAGCTTATTTTAATTGAGTAAACAGTAAGGGTGAATTCGAGTAACAGTGCTTATTGTTACTTAGGGTTTTTAGTCGCATAAGATGAATGGATTATGATGTTGTGGTTTGTTAGATGAGTGGAACGAGGGTGGAGATTGAACTAGAACTAGAACTTTATTTTTCATTAATTATTTTATTGCTTATTTATTTTGTTCTCTTAGATTAGATTATGATTTCCACCCCATTTATTTATTTAATGAAATACGAACTATCACAATCTAAACCACGCTCCTCGTGGGATCGACCCTTACTTATTGCTATTACTATTTGGTAGAGAAAAGTTGAGGAAAAATAAATATTTAATTTGACGCTTAACGACGAGCGGTCAAATTTTGGTGCCGTTGCCGGGGAGTGACGCGTTTAAATTGTGACTTGACGTATTTTAATATTTTAATATTTTTAGTTTTTATTTTATTATTTTCCTTTTCTAAAAAAAAATCCATTAATTTTCTTTTTAGATTCTATGACTATGGCAGGAGCGAGAGAACGCACGTTGAAGGARCTAGCAAATCYGGATCTTCTGCAACAACAATTTTGCATCACGTTTCYAACCTTGGAGGATGCTAAATTCGAAYTGAGATCCGGATTAATATATCATTTGCCGGCGTTCCATGGATTGGATGGCGAAGACCCGCACAAGCATTTGAAGGAATTTCATGTTATATGCACGAGCATGAAGCCCACTGGAGTGACWGACGAACAAATTWAATTWYGGGCRTTTCCATTTTCATTGAAGGGTCTAGCCAAAGATTGGCTTTATTACTTACCTCCTGGATCCATCACCACGTGGATGGAGTTAGAGAGGGTGTTTTTGCAAAGATATTCCCCCCCTTCATGACTGGCGAGCTTGCGGAAGGACATTTGTGCAGTGAGGCAGTTACCCGGGGAGACATTGCATGAGTATTAGGAGCGTTTCAAGAGACTCGTCGCTAGTTGCCCTCAGCATCAAATGGGCGAGGCGTTATTAATACAATACTTTTATGAAGGTCTCTGTCTCACAATCTAAACCACGCTCCTCGTGGGATCGACCCTTACTTATCGCTATTACTATTTGGTAGAGAAAAGTTGAGAAAAAATAAATATTTAATTTGACGCTTAACGACGAGCGGTCAGAGTCATGATCAAAGCATCGGTTGCTTCCACTTGTGGCCTTCTTCGATTGCCTTGACACCAACATACCCCATCATCTCCACCCCGTAGGAACTACGAGATCACCCCAAGGGCGCCTTCGGCATCCAGGGGTCGCGGAACAATCCAAATCACAACCATCACACCATTCCCATGTTACTTATTACTGATCATGAAACTCTAGTTGAGGTAAATCGACCTCATTTTGATGAGGTGACGTTATTTGATGTGGTAGAGCCTACCATTAATGTTTGTTCAAAAGAGGTTTGTAAGATGGCTGAGATCGAGGAGCGGGTTAAGATTGGACCCCTTGCGATTTTTGATGACGCTGTGGATAAAAGTGTGGGGGTGTTGCCGTTGGAGTGACCGGAAGATACTGGAGGTTCGAGTATCCCTGCTCTTGGTGAAGAAGATGGAGTTATAGCGCCGATCTTGAAGGGGAGTGAGACTATTGAGTCACATTTTGAACCACCCGAAGCTTTGTTGAAATTTTATTTTGAGATGGTAGATGAGATAGTCGAGAAGGTGCCCGATCACCCCATGCTACAATTGTCGTTTGATATATTTGTGGTGATCGATTATTTGTGGTTCTGACCTCCCAAGCTAGTTGGAGTGTTTTGCATCTCTGGACGTGCTTTTTGTGCCCGCCTTGGTGATTATCATCGCAAATTCTTACTCTTAGAGAATACCAAGGCGTGGCACGATCGTCATTTATTTTTGGATCTGGGATGACAACTACTGTGGACATCGTCGAGCTTTTGACGTTAAATAAGCGCTTCTTGAGAGGCAACCCAAACCATTTTAACTCTGTTTATTTTTATGTGTTTTTATTTCTTTTTGTTTCAGGTCCCCTTCAATATTTGAAGCCCGTTGGACGTTTTTTTTGGACGCTCGACTCATCACCACAAGCGCGATTTCAGGAACGTGTCTCTCTTTATCTTACCTTTTACCATACTTCGCTTAATTTTTTATTTTATACAATGTGGACATTGTATGGTTTAAGTGTGGGGAGGGGGTTTGTCCTTGTTTAGTAATCTAATTGTTCGTATGCTTGCTTGTGGTTTATTTGAGTCGTGTGTATTTATATTGACTGGAACCTTGACGAAGTGATGTGGTCAGATGCTTTGGTTAGGATATTTAGAGTTCCGTTCGAGCAATAGTGTAATTGTGGGGAATGAAATGTAAAGAATCTATGAAGTGTCTTGTCCCCTGTTCTATTCTTGTTTTGTTCCAAAGAGTTGAGTACTCTCTACTAGTCCTGTTCTCCAATACCCTTTATAGGAATTTATGTGATTTTTCTTTTTAATTTTTGGGGACTTTAAAACTCCACGTGCGATATTGAAGAATATTATCAGTTGCACTTAGAAACGTAAGAACAGAGTCAATGAACTCTCGTTTGTGATTTATGTAAATTATGCTCATTTGTACCTCATATTTATGGGTAATCTTATTAAAAAAAAGAAAAAAAATAAGTACAAGAAGAGAAATCCATGTACAAGTTAAGTTCTTATTTTCATTTTAATTTCTTAGATTGTATTGTTAGAGAGGTGTATAAATGACTGGGCTAGTCGGGTGATGACTTTGCGGATTACTCAGGGTTAGACTTGGGACGAGGCATGGATAGATGACGTGCACAGAGGCCAACTCATTACTTTTAGGTGTTTGGAAGCGAGTCTAAATATTTTATCTCAACATATCGTTCGTCCTTTAAGTTGAGTTTTCAGTCAAATTAATGCATTAACTACTTGAATCATATGAATTCATTAGTGATTAGGTAATCGGGTAATTAGCTTTCACTTGTCTATGCTAGATTAGATTTTGCTTGAGGACAAGCAAAAAGCTAAGTGTGGGGGAGTTGATTTGTACATATTTGTACGTGATTTTCGTGTGTTTTTACATCGTGTGTTGTGTGCTTTTAGGGTTTCTAGGTTTATTTTCTTCTCTTTTTCTTCCTTTTGATAATTTTTGTTTCGTATCGTGTTTAATGTTTTTCTACTCTATTTTATGATTAATAGTCTAATTTTGCTTTATTTTTGTGTTTCAGCTCGAAACGAAGAAGACGGGACGAGCGACGTGCCAAAGCCCTGCAAGCGCCGCAACCAGCGATCCTAGCATGCGTCGATCCTGGCCCACGTCGGTCGACGCTAGCGCATAGCATGGGTCGACACCGACGCTCTGCCCGCGTCGGTCGACGCCGATGCTCCGCCCGGTGTCGGTCGACGCCCATCCTTTTCTTTAGAAAACGAGTGCTGGAACTTGGAGGAAGGTTCAGAAATTTCAAAGACCCCTCGGTTCTTGCCCCCTTTTGATTCATGCAAGATTAGTGTTCAATAGTTTGTAATTTTGTCATTTCATTTTCGTTCGTCGATCAAGTCGTTCCTCGTTGCTGAAGGCTCGTTTGATTGCTACTGCTTTTCTAGATCATAAGTTTTTATGTAATTTGTTTAATTGTTTTATAGTTTAGCTTTGGTTATCTTTGAATGTTTATGTTAATTTAGTTCGTATTCTTTTTACCGTTCTTCTTGTTTTTAATTTATGTTTATTTGTTGTAGTAGTATATTTGTTATTTCTCGTTAGTTTAATTGTTTCAATGCTCAGAATAATTGTTTGGTTGAATTCCTTTGATGCTTGAGTTTAAATGCTCTCGTTGAAATTATGCTATTGATTATATTAATGTTTTTCGGCTAAATTTATCGGTCTAGTGCCTAGGGCCATTAAGAGCCATCGGGATTGACAATCCTTATCGTGGAAATGATCTTGGCGCACTAGAACCCTCACTTTCTTAATCATTTTAAAGCTTTCAATTTTATTGCTCGTAGAAGTTAGAAAACTCCAACCAAAAATGGTTCACGTGTTTAGTGTAGTCTTTCCTTCCTTTTTTAGGTTCGTAAAATTAAACACTGAAATAACTTCTGATTAGTCTTCCTTGTGATTCGACTCGAGTCCAACTTACCACCTACAGCTGTTCCGTTCTCTTGCGGACGAACTTTTTATTTTTAAATAAAAAGCAGGTGTAAAATGTTCGATTCAGTCTTCCCGATGCATCCAAGGCCATAGCGTCGACCCTTCTTATTACCGACAACTTGTTGATAGACCTCGTTCGGCTCTACCTGAGTGCTGCTATCATCAGACGACGCAGCACGCCTCACCTCCAAAGCCCTGTCATAGTCCTCCTCATATCAAAATTTTCAGCTATTATTACTAAACAACTTTTATCAGATTTTATGCTAAATAACTCAGATATATATAATATGTAAACTTACAGCTATCCTCTGGACTTTGAGATCCGTAAATGTGCTGTCGGGAATTAGATGATACTTCAGGAGAAGGTTGTAGTTACTGGTCTGTGTAACCGTCTGAGCAACCTGTATATAAAGATACATTACAATATTTAACTTAATAAATTAATTAAAATATAAAATTATACATGTTCAATAATATAACTAATTACTTAAAATATATAATTATTATCGACTTAAAATCTCGGCGGCTTGTTGATTTGCCGACTTCGACCCGCCTCGGTGCTTCGCTATACCAGTCGAAGGGCCTCCGGGCTCGCTCAATATGTTGCAACTGGCCTTCTCAGACTTCTCTACCTCCTCAAGCCTCTCAAAATCCACCAGCCATCTATTCCAGGTCGCCTCCCCTGGGCAGGAAGGTATCGTCCCAGCCAGTCGATACGCCTTCCTCCACTCATATATACGACTCTTATAAGAATCTCGCATCGCTATATAGAATGCCGTCTTGATGGAATTCTCGTCGTATATACCTCTATCCCACCACACCAATCCCTACAAAAGAAATACAATTAGACAAAATAATTAATCAATTTACTTAACACAAAAAAATAAATAAATAAAATTACCCTAAAACGAGGTCACCATGTCTGACAATGGCTGTCTGGGATTTGCTCGAGTTTCCACCCTGCAGGGTGAATACGAGACTCGTGTATAGTCCTCAAATAGGTCGTCAAGTCCTTCAACGGACTTCGTAACCTAAAAATTAATAAATTTATTTAAATATATGTCAAATAATTAAATTATATATTGAACACATAACAAAATTGATTAAAATGTTACTTACCTATTTCTTAGAACGAATACCTCCATCTCGGTAGTCCTGACCTCTGTGCCGGGCGTGCTCCCCACCTCATCAGACAGGGTAGGTGGAACAGTATCATTAAAATCTAGGTAGGTGGCATCATCCTCATGGGGTCCCGAGGACGATGAGCCGAGAGAAGTCTGACGATTATGAGGACCTCTGCCAGGCATTTAACATACAACACAGTTTTGTTAATAAATAAAATTATATATATATATATATATATATATATATATATATATATATATATATATATATATATATATATATATATATATATATATATATATATATATATATATATATATATATGATGTTCAAATTACTCATTAACACTCATAAAATCGTCAAACCTCAACCCTAACTTTCAGACTCATCTTCGTAGCTTTCTTTGTCTTCTTCAGTTAATACTAGTTCATCGCTTTCTGACTCTTCTAAATCATCATTGGCCTACTCATCGTTTTCGTGATTGAGAGGGCCGTTTAATTGGAAGTCGACATCCTCCAATTGTATCGCAGGAAATGTTTCTACAACATCTTCTTGGAATGACTGTTATTCAGGCACGTGAGGCTCGATAGAATCCACCATCGATCGAGCTTTAATTTGACAAGTTGCCCACCAATCTAGTTTGTCTCGCTTCAAACTCGGATACGAACTGTAGTACACTTGATTCGCTTAGAAGGCGAGTACAAATGGCTCGTATCGATTGAATCTAAATTTATGATTGATATCAACGAGGTTATATTGAGGGTGAATTTTCATGCCGGTTGGAGTTGGATTAAAACACTCACATTTGAACAAGAGCGCCCTTACGGTTGTCTAAAGCCCGTGATACTCCAATTGAACCACTTCTAGAAGACGACCATAATAATCCATGTAATCTGGCCCATAATTTGTTCCTCTTATAAAAACTCATGTGCTCGACGTTGATCGTTCAGAACCATACGCAAGTGTGTGAAAACTATATCTATATATCTTACAACCATTGAATGTGTTCACAACACTTGATAGACCATACGCAATGGACCTTATATAATCATCATTTACATTATTAAAAGGATCTCGTGCCTGCAATAATTATATGTTTTGAAATGTTATAATATATATTAATTGCCACTTCATTTTATAGATAATTAAGACTCACGTAGTGCACAAATCAAATAGGAAATTCAGCATCCAATTTCCAATTCAATGCCGCATCTGTAATGTTTGGTTGGTGATGTTGATCGACGAATTATCGACGCGCTATTTCAGAATCCGTCTTCATAAGAGTACGGAGCCTGTTGTAGGGCGGCGAGTTCTTCCCGAGTCGTGTCTCTCGAGGATGGATGCTATCGGCTTATCGGTGTCTTATTTGCTCTTATCGTCGATTTAAATTAAACTAATCTAAACTGGGAAAGCAGTAGTCACTGATTTGGTTTGAGTTTTTATAACTAAACTTAAATTGAAATAGAAGTTTTGAAAGCATTAAAACGTGAAAAGGAAATTAAAGCTTATCTAAAAATGATTAATCTAAACTAGTTAACTAAGAAAGCTTATAATTTGAACTAAGGAAAAGGGAGGGAAATTTAAAGTCTTATTATTTGAAAAAGTCAACAACATTAATTTAGCAACAATCAAAGTTTAAGAAGGAAGATTTTATAAAGCTTCTAAAAACTTGAGAAATTGATCTAAACAATTAAACAACTTAAAAGCATAAGTTCAAAAGCTAGAAAGCTATAAAATGAAAATGGAAGTTTTGAAAATCAAAATAATAACTAAACTATGATCCAAGCATCAACACAAGATTAAAAGAAATAACATGAAAACAAAACTAGATTAATAGAAAGATATTACCAAACTTTTGATTCAACTAAAGCTTCAAATGGAAAGTTCAAATCTCAACAATAGAAATGGCAACTTGAAGAAATTTTCACAAAAGAAATGCCAAACAAAGGCTTCAACAACTAGCTAATGAAGATCTAACACTTAACTAAACTAGAGCTAATTAAATAATTACTAGAATTGAAAATTGATCAAAATACAAAGGGAAAATGTGTCTATGGGTTGAAGGAGCTCTCCTCTCTAGAAAAGTCCCTTCTGCAAGTTGTTTCTGATGAAAAAGACGTTGCGTACTTAATCCTTCACGCAGGGGCAAAATCGTCTAAAAGCAGTAAAAAAATCTACTTTTCATTCGATCGACTGTAAAGGAGTCGATCGACAGGCAGTCGATCGGTCATGTCGGCAGTCGATCGACTGCGCTGTCCAAAACGGCCAAAGTTCCTGGAACCCAGTCGATCTTGGGGTTCCAGTCGATCGACAGTCAATCGATCGGCCACGTCGCCAGTCGATCGACTGCGCTGCCCAAAACGACCAAAGTCCCTGAAATCCAATCGATCTTGGGGTTCCAGTCGATCGACTAGAAGGGCAGTCGATCGACTGAACTTCCAGTCGGTGGACTGGATTGCTGCATCTGGCTCGATTCCTTGTTCTCTTCACGTCCGCCGGTTTATCAAACCTCGTTCGTTGTGAATCCTTTCCCGTCCATACGATCCCAAGTCGAGTGAATATGGTACCAAACGAGCGCGGGCCCCGCTTGGACGTCCTGTGGCCAAGAAAAATGAAATAGTGAAAGAAACTACAAAAACTAATAAAAAAAAGTACAAAAACTAAAAAAACCTGGAACTAACGAAAAACGGCCATCTCGACTCCTAAAATACCTAAAATCAAGCGAAACACATGCAATGTGATGCAAAAACGGTAATAAAAATATGTACAAAAATATTCAAATCAAACGTTTAACACCATCTTCGAACAAATTGCACATTTATGTTGAAATGAAGAATTGTTATAATATTTAATTAATATATTTCGATAATTATGATTGCAACGAGCTTAAATCATTAACTTGATAAATTGTTAGAGTTCAGCACAATATAGTAACACATATCTTCGGGCCTCGACCAATTCTTCTTCCGACAAGAATCTTTTCCCTGCGTCTGAGAAAGCTTCACCAATATTTTTGAAAATAGGTAGAATGTATGGATCGTCGTCTTCATCATTTTGAACTTCTTCATTACGATTTAAGTTTGTCTTTTTTGTGGAGACATTATTGTCGAAGTAGTACGAAACAAAATTTGACACCTCTTCAACTAGATATGCATTTGCTATCGAGCCTTCAACACACACTTTATTCCTTACGTTGTTTTTGAACTTGCGAAGATACCTCTCGAAAGGATACATCCACCTATATTGCAATGGACCAGCAATTCTCGCTTCGTATAGTAAGTGGATGGGCAAATATCCATTGAATCGAAGAAACTTGGTGCAAATATCATCTCAAGTTGACAGAGTATCAGGGGAATGTCACGCTCTAAATGACTCATATCAGCAATTCCAATGACTCTCGCACTCAGATCTTTGAAAAAGAAACTGAACCCTGTTAGTACATTCCACATGGGATGAGGAAGCAGTTCTCGAATTGCAATTGGGATCAACCGCTGCATAAATACGTGACAGTCATGCGTTTTCATCCCGTACAATCTCAACCATTTCATATCAATACAGCGACCTAGATTTCATGCGTACCCGTCTGGAAATTTGAGAGCCTTTATCTATTCACACAATGCAGCTTTTGACGGCCTATTGAGAGGGTACGAGGCTTTGGGATACTTTCCTGATGCGTCTGCATGAAGTTCGGGATGGTGACAGTATTCTGCTAACTCATTTCTTGATTTCAAAGTGTCTTTTGTCTTCCCTTTGACATTCATCACCGTGTTAAACACATTATCAAAAATATTTTTCTCAATGTGCATAACGTCTAAATTATGACGAATCAAGTTAATGCTCCAGTAAGGCAAATCCCAAAAAATACTTCTTTTTCTCCAATCACTATTCTTTTCTATTAGTCCGTTCACACGTTCTGCATTTTCATCGGTTGCCTTCAAAAGTCCCATCCTTTCAATTTCAGCCTAAAATCTCTGTTCCAGAACGGACGTGCGGCAGCAGAGCTTCAACTTTTCTATTTTTCCTAAAAAAAATTTGTCTTACGAAGTCAAAGATCACATTCTAGAAATTTACGATGCTTATCAAACCATGATTATTTCATGCTCTTTTTGCAGGGTAGAAGTGTCTGGACGCTCGATGCAATACGGAAAAGCCATTTGACTGGCCGTACTCCAACCGGACAACATCGAGTATACAGGAAAGTCACTAATGGTCCACATAAGGGCCGCTCGCAACTGAAAGTTCTGTTTTTTAGATACATCGTAAGAGAGATCACCGCGGACCACAACTGCTTCAGCTCCTCAATCAACGGTTGTAGAAAAATATCTAACTTATCTTTAAGGTTCTGTGGGCCCGGGATGAGAACGCTGAGAAAAATGTACTGCTCTTTCATGCACATCCTGTGAGGCAAATTGTATGGTATGACAATCACCGACCACAACGAGTGTTATTTTCCAAAACTTCTAAAAGGTTGAAATCCGTCTGTACATAGACCCAATCTTACGTTTCGAGTTTCAGCTGTGAACTCTGGATGAGTTTGATAGAAGTGCCTCTAAGCCTTAGAATCTGACGGGTGACGCATGACACCATCCTCTAGCGTATGTTCAGCATGCCACCGCATATCTTTTGTTGTAGTTTTAGATGCGTACAACCTCTGCAGGTGGGCCGTTAGAGGAAAGTAAAACATCCTCTTGTACGGAACTAAGTGTGACTTGCGCCATTTAGCTTGTCCCTTCTTCGCGGGTTTGAATCGTGGATGATCACAAAACTTGCACTTATCCAGATTCAAATCATCCTTCCAATAAATCATGTATTTCTTCATTCAATAAGCTATCTTCTCTACTGGTAACCCCATACCTCTCAACAACTTCTTACTTTCATAGAAATTATCTGCAACATTGTTGTCTTCTGGCACTATCTCTTTGATTAAATCGATAAATTAATCATAACATTTCTGAGAAATGCTATGCTCCGATTTCAAATTCATAAGATAGGAAACTAAATACAACCGATGTGTTTCTCGCAAATGGGATACAAAGGTTTTTTTGTAGCTTTCAGAATATCGAAAAATTTCTTCGCCTCGGGATTAGGTGATTCATCCAACTCAATATCATTTATATCGAAATTTGGACTAGCAATATCTTGCACCATATCGACATATGCATTTGATGATGACCCTCCGACTTCAATATCAGCAGGCGGTGAGTTCTTACACTTAGTTCGTGGGAAAGGGCATTTTCATTTATCGCGGTCCCTCTCTGCAGAATCATGCGTGAGTCCAAAAATGGGACAATTCAAAATTTAGTATCAAACTCTATATTTGATACTAAATCTCAAACGGGTTTAAGGAATATTGGAATAATTCGAAATCTAGTTTCAAAATTTTCTATTTGATATTAATTCTCAAACGAGTGATCTATATATAATTGATTCTCTACAAAAATATGAATCGCGTCACATAGCCAAGGTTCCAAATAAGCAATTACCACCATCACATTTTTAAAAAATATTTTGAAAAATTAAATAAAACCACGTGACACCCTATCACATTTTTTGAAAAAAGTTTGAAAATCCACTATTGGAGGAAGAACACCTCCCGGCCGGCGCCGTAACCCACGTCAACATCCAACGCTATACAACCAACAACACCAGTGGACAATAATATATATATATACTATATATATATATATATATATATATATATATATATATATATATATAAATAAAATAAAACCCTAGCCGATCACCACGACCTCCCATGCATGTAAAAGATATAGTTTTTTTTTTAATCCCGACCGATCACCACGGCCTCCCATGCAAGAACAATATATATATACAATATAATAGGTACATACATATATCACAATATAATATGCCCCTAAAGTTTTATAAAATTTGAAAGCAAATCCTAACAATCTAAGTTAATACAATGAAACTGTATTTTCCCAATTATTTACTAAATAAACCCAAAACTATCTAATTATATACTTTTTGTACGTATTTCCCTAAAAATCTACCAATTTAATCATAATTTAAAAATTATTTACAATTAGACCCCTATTTTGAAATAAAAACTTTATTTCAAGATTAAACTCTATTTGAAACCTAATTATTTTTACTATAAAATAAAAATAGAATTTTAATTAAATTTTTATTTAATTTAAAACTATTTTTAAAATTTTAAACTTATTTTAAAATTTAAATAAAAACAAAATGATTAACTAAAATATATATTAAATTTATTTAAATCCCAAATTTGATTTAAAAAAATAGATTTTTATTTTATAAAAAAATAAATTTTTATTTAAAAATAAAATATATTTTTATTTTATATTTGCTAAATTAATGTATATTCTATCAAATGGATATATTGTAGGTTTATTAAATTAACAATTAATTCATAATAATTAAAAAATAATAACAATTAACAAACATCAAAATTAACTCATAATATTTAAAATAAATTATAGCAAAACACCTTAAATAATCATAATTATATAAAATAAATAAAAAATTAACACATAGCCACAATTATATAACCCTTATTGATAATTAACAACTAATTAAATCTTAATTAGAAATAAAACCCTAATTGCAAATTAATTCAATAATTAACCTTAACACTAATTAAATTTTGATTAACCTTAAATTACCATAATTATAAAAAATAAATAAACAATTAACATTAAATAACCACAAACAATTACATAAAATAAATAAGAAAAATCATAAAAAATTTTACCTTGAAGAAGGCTGGTGGTGGAGGCGGAGCAGCGGTGGAGGCGGAGCAGCGGTGGAGGCGGAGCAGCGGTGGAGGCGGCGACGTCGGCTTCAGGCGAGCGACGAGTGGTGGCTTTAGGCGTAGCAGCAACTTCAGGCGGTGGAGGCGGCTTCAGGCTGCGGAGCCGGTGACGTCGGCTTCAGGAACGTGCTTGTGGGCGACGGCGACGGTGGGCACACGTGATGGTGGTCGGCGGCGGCGAGGGTGGCTGCGGTTTGGAGAACTCTTTTATTACCTTGTTTGACAGAATGAGTCGGGGAAGGAGGGGGCCGAAGATTTAGGTTTAGAATCCTGACGAGTAAGGCCGTCAGGATTCTCGATACATATTCGCTGACGGGCAAGGCCGTCAGTGTATATATATATATATATATATATATTAAATCTAAAATTATATGCTAAAGGGTATGCCCATCAGGATAATTATGCGGGATATATTCCCGCTCTATCCCTCAGGGGCTGCTGATGGGTTTAATTGCTGACGGCCATGGCCGTCAGCAACCCTGCCAGCAAAGTTTTCCGCCAGCAAATCCGCCAACATTTCTGACGGCTTTTTGGCCGTCAGTATACCCACCAGTATGGCCGGATTTTTTTGTAGTGTAAGTACTTATAAGAATGTGACTTCCTATACCATATATCATAGGGTGTATTGGGTACGGCTTTACTTGGCACCCTAGTTAATAGGAATGTTACCGTCTCTAAGGCATAACCTAGAATGAAAGAGCTAAGGAAGTGAAACTCATCATTGATTGAAGCATGTCTAACAAATCTCAATTTCTACGCAACCCTAATTAAAAACACGAGAAAAACACCACAATTACATGCAAAACAATGCGTCGAACCCATACCTCTCAATATGGATTTGAATAGCTTCCAACTTCTGAGACTCCACATTTAAACACTTATTACATGGGCACTTGATCAAGCCTTTCTTATTCACAAGAGGCCTACACTTGTTAATAAACTCTCTCACCCCACGCCTGAACTCTGTGGACATCTTATTCGTAATACGCATCCATGTCTCATCCATCACCATATTTGAAATCCTGAAATAAAAAAAGAAAAAGGAACAAAATAGGTTATCAAAAACTACCCTGATGTGTGTGTTAATTACAAAAAAAAAAATCAAAATCATGAAATACACATTGCTCCTCTAGGTTGAATGCTTATTTTTCAATCGGTTAAATGATTGGATACGTAAATATGTTATGGCATCAATTAATACTTTAATACTGAAAATAAATATGCGAATTTTATATAGATGCTTTTTTTCTTCAGTTTCTTAGGGTTTTTTAGTTATTTATTTTAGTTTATCATGGATTTTATTTAATGTAATTTGAGTATTGAAAGAAGTTTGTTTTTATTACTGAAAATATGTATTAATCAACATTATAATACTCTCAAATTTAAATAATAAGTATGTATTACTGGACTTGGACACACTTCTTTTGCAAAAATCGACTTCTTTATAGATTGAAGCAAGTTTTGTGGAAGGGCTTTGTCATTTTCCTTTAGTTGATCCCCTGTTTGGGGACCTAATCTTGTTATGACTATTTCTAAACAGATTTAGGTTGTCTGTTTCTTTAGTTTCAATGAAGAGTGTGTGTGATGAATTACACTACTCAATGACAGTGTTTTATGGACATCGTTTTGTTATAATCTATGGGTTTATTTTGGTTCTAAAAAAAATCCAAAAATCATGAGATTTCGGTTTGTTAGTTCAAAATCTAACCTTTGCCTTTTCAAGTTTATTAGTTTCATTGTAGGAATATTTATTCAATAATTATCTTAAAATATGGGTTTTTAATACGAATACAAAATATACCAGAATGAATGCATACCTTTATTTTGTATTCTCAAAATATTGATTGTTGCTTGGTTCTTGTTTGATGATGGTTCTCAAAAATATGGTTGTTTGCTGCTTGGTTCCAAATATATGGTTCTTGTTTGCTGCTTGGTTGCCTTTACCTTGATTATTGCTTGGTTCTTGTTTAGTGCAGGGTTAATATTGAAAGACAGTAGTAAAATACTGGAAGGACAATTCATTGCAAAATCTGTTCAGAGCAAAGAGAATAATAACCGAGAATATTGGTTGTCAGTTGCTTCCACATTCTTTCTGTGTGAGAGGAGAGATTTAAAAGTGAAGTGGTAGGTTTTTGGAAATTAAAGCAAGTATATGAGTTATTGGGAGGATATTAATTGTGGTTGGTGGAGGTTATTAATGGTTTGAATAATGAAACGATTTTAGATGTTTATAGAAAGGACAATATGTAATCCCTAAAGACGGACAATATAGCAATGACTTTGTATCCAGGCACGATATCTGTCGTTCCAGATTTTTATCCGACCTATAGGGATGACATATAGATTTCGTCCCTACATATACTATGTATAGGAACGACTAATATGTCGTTGCTAAATTGTCATCCCTCTTAAGAATTATTCTTGTAGTGAATAGAGAAAGATTTGCCCAACCCCTGTGTAAATAAAAGGCATGGGCTTGCATTGTGTTCATTTGAATTGAGTTGAATAAAATTACAGAGATTACTCGATGATCTTATATCTAAATTTGATTTCTCTTCATGATATCCAGAGCGAGGTGATTTTCTATGGGGATTTTTATTCAAATCCGTTGGAGTTCCAAATTCAATCTAATTAATCATGCAAATTCAAGTAGCTCAGCGTGGCCGGCTTCGACGATGGAAACTGGCGCATGCTCGAGGAAAATTCAAAATCAAGATAATGATCTGTTATTTTTGCATAGATTAGATCATCCAGGTATGACTTTAGTCACTCATCTATTAACTGGTACAAACTTCATAGCATGGAAAAGGTCAATGGTGATTGCATTGGGAGCTAAGACAAAAAATAGGGTTCATAAATAGTATAGTGGAAATTATAGATCTATATAGTTCAGGTTTTGATCAGTGGAAAAAAGGTGGATTGGATGGTAATTTCATGGATTTTAAATTCCTTATCGAATAATATAGTAGATGCATTTATCTATGCCAATTCTGCAAAGGATCTATGGGATGATATATGTCAAAGGTTCAGAGAGAGTAATGGACCTTTGATATATCAATTATAGAGAGATATATCAAATTTAAACAAGGTAGTGATGCAGTGATGATATATTTTACCAAACTCAAAAAGATATGGGATGAATATGCATGATTGGTGTCGCACCTGGTATGTAAATATAATTTTGGGAAGACTATGGCTGAACAGGAGATGTAGACTATGTTAATGAAGTTTTTGATGAGGTTGAATGAAGGATATGACAATGTAAAGAACCAAATGTTGTCGATAGATACTGTGAACAAGGCATACTCTATAATCCTCTCTACTGAAAGGCAAAGGTGTGTGCAATCTAGTAGTGGAGACCTAACACACAATGTAGTCATGGTTCTGAAGACTACTGGTTTTGGAAGAAGAAGCTTAGGGAAATATCAAACAGCGCAATGGAATGGAGATAGAGGAAAATGATCTGGCAAAATGAGTAAGGTGGAGAGAAGTAAGCTGAAATGTGATCATTGTGGATAGAATGGACATAAGAGATCAGGGTGCTTCAAATTACATGGATATACTGATTGGTTTAAAGAATTGAAGAGTAAAAGAGAGATAAGTCATGCTAATGCAGTAGGGACATGAGATCAACCATCACATTTAGTTAAGAATGATGGAGCTGTAGATATATTTTGCATTGGCAGAAGAAGTGGCAAAACTGCTGAATCAAAGGTCAGGTATTAGAGATGGAGGATTGAGTTTTCATGATGCAAGATATCATGTTAACTTTGCTAATAACACTATAGAGGATGACATACAGTATGCTCTTATCATGTTTAAGGATATGAGCAGGGATGCTTGGGTGATAGACACAGGGATAGCAGGCATATGTGCACTAATGCTGACCTTATGAGCAATTTAACTGACTTGGCTACTCCATTCATAGTCTATTTTCCAGGTGGAAACACTAAACAAGTAATCAAGAGTGAAACTATACATATCAGTGATAAGGTCACACTCACTAATGTTTTATACATTCCCTCCTTCAAGTACAATTTGCTCTCTGTTGCACATTTGTGTGCTGCCTCATAGCCAAAATGCATTTTTTTACTCCAGAAAGTGTACATTACAAGATGCTAAAAAAGGTCAGGCCTTAGTACAAGAAAGACTGGCTGGAAGATTGTATGTATTGGATGGTCAGACAACTTTACTTGTGAATTTTTGCACCACAAAATTTGAAAACTGGCACAGGTGTTTGGGACATGCCTCTCCTGGTACTCTTTTGCATGTTCTTTTTCTTAAGAGCTCTATTAATGATTTATGTAGAAGCTAAAACCCTATTACATATGTTTTAAGTCTAAACAACATAGGCTACCCTTTCCAAGTAGCTCAATTCGGGCAAGGGGGATATTTTATCTTATTCACATTGATATATGGGGACTATGCAAGGAAGCATATCTTACCAATACTCCTTATTTCTTGACTATAAAGGATGATTACAACATAAATACTTGGGTTTCATTAATGAATAATAAGGAGCAAGTGGTTAGGTTGTTGAAGAATTTCATTCTGCTGGTACACACTCAATTTGATCTCAAGATCAAGGGGGTGAGAAGAGACAATGGGCTAGTATTCACGAGTCATGAGTGTTAGAAAGTTTTTACAAATAATGAGGTAATACATTAGATTAGTTTTGTTTACACTCCACATCATAATAGGGTAGTGGAGAGAAAACATAGGCATCGGTTGGAAGTAGCTAGATCATTGTTGTTTCAATCTGCCTTGCCTCAGAAGTTTTGGAGCTATGTTGTTCTTATAGGTGCATTTATTATAAATATACAGCCTGCATCTGGTCTGAGTTGGATCACTACTTTTGAGGGATTATATAGCAAGATGCTAAATTATGATAGGCTTAAGCCCTTTGGATGTTCGACTTATGCAGCAAATATATCCCCTCATAAGTAAAAAAATGGATACCAAGTCACACAAATGCATCTTCTTGGGATTCGTGACTGGTAAGAAAGGATACCTACTGTATGATTTGACCACTTCAGTTGTTTGAGTCTCCATAGATTTTCTTTTTAGAGTGAACAACTTCCTTATCAGGCCGGGGATGGTCTTTGTGATCATATTATTACTCCCTTGCCTGTCTGGAAGGAATCTCTGAACATAGGTGAGCATGCTCCTATTGATCAATAAGTGATAAACCCTGCAAATGCTGTTCCAGCTATCAAAATGAGTATTAGAGATCATTATAAACCTAGATGGCAGCAGGACTATGTCTGTGAGTCTACAACTACACCAGTTCTCAATCAGCCTATGCAATTTGCATATGCCTTAGTTACTTTTCTTGCAAGTATAGTTGCAGACAAAGAATCAGTGAGTTATGAGGAGGCGTGTTCACATCCACGTTGGGTGCAAGTAATGAAACAAGAATTGGTAGCTGAATTGGTAGATTTGGACTAGAACAATAAATGGGTCCTTACATCTCTGCCACTTGGAAAAAAAGGTTATTGGATTAAAGTGGGTGTGCAAGGTGAAAAGAAGGGTAAATGGAGAGGTAGACAGATATAAGGCAAGGTTAGTAGCCAAGAGTTAGAATCAGGTTGCAGGGGTGAATTTTATTGATTGTTTTTCTCCTATAGCAAAGTTAGTCATAGTCAGGTTGTTTGTGGCAGTGACTACTGTTCATAACTGGCCACTACATCAATTGGATATCAATAATGCATTTTTGAATGGACATATCTTACTGAGGAGGTTTAAATAAAATAACCATCAGGATATGCCGGAATAGTGTAATCGACTCGAGCCGAGTCGAAAATTGTCAGACTCGAGCTCGGCTTGTTTGAAAACTCAACAAGTTCAAGCTTGGCTCGGCTCGAATTACGCATTATTAATTAAAAAAACTAAAAAAACATAAAATAAAATACTTAATATTAAATTTTTTATATTTATGGTATATATGTAAATAAATAATCATAATAAGGATAAAATGGTAAATCTAGTAAAGCTCAATTAAGCTCGCGAGCCAATCGAGTAGTCGTGTATTACTGAGCTCGAGTTCGAACTCGATACATACTCGAGTACCTCGAGCTCGGTTCAATTAACCTCAAGTCGATTTCGAACTTTTTTCGAGTCGATCCCGAATAGCTCACGAGTCAACTCGGCTAACTTACACCCCTATGCCAAGACCAAGAAAGGTGATATTTGCAAGTTACCTAGGAGCTTGTCTGGGCAAGTTTCCAGAGCTATGTAGATATTGCTCTTTGGATTGAATCAGTCATCTCTAGATCACTGTTTGTTTACTCTTCACTTTGACAAAGGATTTATTGCAATGCTTGTATATTTGAATGATGTTCTTGTCACCGGATCTAATAAGTTCTAACTCGATCTCTCAAAACCTATTTGGATGCTGAATTCCTCATTAATGACCTTAGTTTTGCTTCGATTAGGAAGTTTTATACTCATTTTTGTGGGTTTTAAAACTGTGGTTCATGATAAATGAGCTAGTAATAATTAATTAAGATCCACAACAAATAGATGCAAAAAAATGTCGCATGTTTTCCATTAGATCAGATCCATTTACATCTCATACAAGCCAATATTCAGAAAAGCTCAATCCATTTTTACATCCCATAACATCCAAATTATGGCCCACAGTAGACAACAAAAACAACCCAATTCACAGGCTCACTTTCCGGGAACAAAGTTAGTGGCAAAGGCCCAAGCGTTGTTGTTAACTGGGTCCGCAAGATGGTCAGCAAGGTTCTCCAATGGGCCCTTTCCGGTAACGATGGCCTGAACGAAGAATCCGAACATGGAGAACATGGCAAGCCTGCCGTTCTTTAACTCCTTAACTTTAAGCTCAGCAAAGGCCTCTGGGTCGTCAGCAAGGCCCAATGGGTCAAAACTACCACCTGGGTACAATGGGTCGGTAATCTCGCCGAGAGGCCCACCGCCAATGCGGTAACCCTCAACAGCTCCCATGAGAACAACTTGGGTGGCCCAGATGGCCAAAATGCTCTGGGCGTGGACCAAGCTTGGGTTTCCCAAATAGTCGAGCCCACCCTCGCTGAAGATTTGAGATCCGGCCTTGAACCACACGGCCTCACCGAATTTAACACCGTTGCGGGCCAAGAGCTCTGGGAACACGCATCCAAGGGCCCCAAGCATGGCCCATCGGCTGTGGATCACCTCCAGTTCCCGGTTCTTGGCGAAGGTTTCTGGGTCGGCTGAGAGCCCAGCGGTATCCCAGCCGTAGTCGCCGGGGAACTCACCGGTGAGGTAGCTCGGGGGCTCGCCGGAGAATGGGCCCAAGTATTTGACGCGGTCGGGGCCGTACCATGGGCTGCCGGAAACGGTCTTGGGCTTGGAAACGGTTTTCCTCATGGAGAACCGGCCGTTGCCCTGGGCGGCGGCTGGGGAGATTTTCGCGGCCTGGCCGGCGAAGGAAGGGGAGGAGAGAGCCATTGTTGAGGTTGCCATGGAAAGAAATTAAGTATTTTATTACTTTTTTTAATGTTTTTTGCTTTTCTATTATTATTTTTTTTGGTGATGAAGGTTATTGTGATGGTTTGGAATTTTTTTATAGACGGGGGGATGGATTTCTTATCTTGGGATATCGATATCTTTAATTTCATTGGGTTTCAGGATTCCGATGTAGGAGGTGGTCTATGTCCAGTTGGCAGTTTCTAGTCCATTAGTTTTCAGATATTTTTCTCAAACCAGTAAAAGCTGTGACTGTACTACTGAGTTTGGGATTGGAGAGCTGTTCAAATAATATCCGTCTCAACTCTTGGCTGAGGTTTTTTCTACCTTATTGCTGTCTGTCAGTTGTGTTGCAAAAATTGTATTATACTTTGGAGATTATAATTAGAATATGCAGGAGCTTATAGTCCCTTTTTTTTTTTTTTAATTAAAGGAGCTAACATTTTACTGTGGATCCAGATTGTAATTAAATTTATAGATAATCAACCACTCATATTAGGTGTTTTATTTTTAGTCAACGGAGTGGAATTGAAGAAAAGGTGGAATAGTTCAAAATATGTTATAAGTGTCAAAAGGCAAAACACAATTAGTGTGCATTCGAATGAATTACAATTTAGGTATTTATTATTTTTATAAATTATGTAAATATATATTTGATACCCTATATAAAAGGAGTTTTTGATGAATAAGAGTATTCAAATTCTACCGCCTTCTTTGTGTTTCCTTTTACACGTTATCAGTACGAAACTCTAACCTATGAGAGTGATCGACAAATAAGCTTCTATAACCAAAACAATAATTATATGATTTTCGTATGTCAAAAATCTAACTGCGCTGTAAGTTTGAAAAATCGATTTTTCGCGTTTCAACCATTGGACCACTCTCCAATTTTTGAAAAACCTTCAAGACCTATCGAATAACATTTTGAACGTTGGAGCTTGGATTTTGAGATACGAGGAAATATATATAAATTTTCGAACAAAGCGAATTTTGTTTTCGGAATTTCCTGTGCAGTGTTTTTCAGAATACGATTGCTCACAAGATAACCGTTGGATCAATCCAAATATTGGATAAAGTATTCAAAACTTATACAAGGTAAATCTGAACGGTGGAGACTTGAATACGAGGTCTGAAGAATTCTATAATGAGTTTTGAACAGAGCTAATCATATTTCCCGAAACGGTCTGCCCAATTTCTTTTAAAAATTAATAAAGGAAACTCTAACTGTTGGATGAAGCTGGATTTTAGATGTAATATTCACAAGATATAGTGATTAAGTTTGTACGGTGGAGATCAGGTTTGAAGGTCTATGTCATCAGAAACATATCGCGTACAAACCTATTGCAAAAACAAAATTAGGAAAGAATCGCGTCTTTCCTCCAAGGTAATTCAAATTACCCTATTATTTATTAAATGCAACTAATAAATATTTGTTTATATGGATATATGACATGTTTTGTATTATTGTGCATTCTTATACAAAGCATATATATGTATATATGTTAATTATAACTATATGCATGTGATGTTATGTAAGATTTTAACAAACATGAAATTTTGCAATACTTTAATGATATTCATAGAGTACATAATATATTAGTACTTATGCTCTTAGATGATTTCTGATTTAGAAATCGTAAACAAAGTTATTTACATGATTAGATGAGAGATTGATAGATTCATGTATGTTGATCATGAGTTTCGATGAATTGATAGATTCATGTATGTTGGTAATTCTCTTCAAGCTGATTTTATAAGCTACTTTTAATATATGTATTATTGATTGTACATTGCAGATTTTCATGATAATGAAAGTTCATGAACGATAAAGACATGTATAAATAAGTCTTGTAACAAAGTATATTCACATAACACTACTGCAGAATTTGTATTCCACGGGTTCCATTAGAACCATCGTAGAATCCACAGTCTGACATATCACTGATCCTCGTCTTGCTTTGTTTCAACCGTTGATACGTGTCTCATTGGCGTATCATATCCATCCCCTCTCTTTCTTTTTCTTTTTCTTTATTTCTTTTCCCAGTTCTAAAATAAAACCCGAATTAAGAACCATCCATCCCCTCTCTTTCCTTTTTCTTTTTATTTATTTTTTTAAAATTCTTTTTCTGTGAGCAAGACTAAGCCCGTCCACCTCTGTGCCCGCGGCGGAACTGACGTCACCCTCCTCGCCTGTAGCCTCAGCAAGCTTGAGGAGGCAAAGCAGTCGATCAAGCTCTCCACGGGGCATGATGTCAGAGTCGTCAGCGCTGACGTCAGGGACTACGATGCCGTCAAGCGCGCGGTTGATGAGGCCGGCCCGATCGATGTGCTCGTCATCCCAAGCTGGTCAGGTATGCAGAAATGTGGTTACCCGATTCATAGATGGAGTTGTTGATTCATTTAAACGGATCTAGGGTTTCTAAGTGTTAAGCAGATGTGCTAATTTTATTTAAATTACAAAATGTCAGCTATGAATTTGACTAGGTGGTAATTTTCATCTGTTTATTACTGAAATAATTACATTAACCTGTGGGAAACATTAGAAAAAAGGGGTTCGAGTTGAAAAGTTCACTGAGCTGATAATTGGATTTACTTTTTTTTTCCTCTCAGAGCATCTTTATATTTGGAAATATAGTTTGTTTTTATGCTGGATCATTTCTGTTCCCTCTGAGGAAACTTAAGTATAAATATGTGGATGTGCTGCTTATTTATGGATAAGTTGAATTGATTAGATGAATTTTATCATTTATGTTGTGTATTTAATGTTATGTTCTATTATTGATTACCGGCATTTTTCTTGCAGAGATTGTGGTAAACAAGTCTATTTGGGTAAGCACATCCTCTTCACCTCTCCCCTTTTTTTTCTATGTTTAGATTTAGTTCAGCAATATTTATATCATGTTTAGGCATCTGCTTTAATTATATTCCTTTTTTTTAGTAATTTCTTGGTGGGATATATCATTTAATTGTTATTGATGACTAGCTGTAATTCTGTAATATTGATTTATGATTACAACTGAGTTCGTTGGATCATGATTAATCTACGACCTTAGGATAGTCGATTAAATGGATCAGAGAGGAACCCTCTTTTATCGGTAAAATTACAAAATGGTTATTGCAGGTATATGTATCTTGGGTTATTCGAGATCGAAGTAGAAGCTACAAGGTCCTTTGCAATCATGAATTTTCAGATTGCTTATGAGGCTTAGTTTTTGGCACCGAGACCAATTTCTTTTGATTAATTCTCATCGCCGAGCCTTCATTTCATTTTTTTTTCTATTTCAGGGCTTATGATCAAGCAGCCATCAAATGTAATGGACGAGAAGCGGTTACAAACTTTGAGCCTAGTAACTATGAGAGGGAACTTATGAATTCCAGAGATGGAGGTATATGATAAATTGTGTTTTGATATTTTCAGCCTTGATTATCGCTTCTTTGTATTTTTTTTTTTGGGTAAAAGATTATATGCATCTTGTACTATACGCGTTTTTTGAGTTTGCATCCTAAGGTTTTTTCTTTGTAATTTAATGCATCCTGTACTATACAAAACCTTGAAAGTGAATCCTGTACTAAATAAAATTTGGAAAAAACAAATATACAAAAAAAATTTATTATTTATTTCTGGTGAGACTAGGTGAGAAAATATGCCAGAACTAGTTTTATTAAATAAATAAAATTTATTATTTATTAAATAATAAATTCGGTGCGTTTGCATATTTAATAAAATATGCCGGAACTAGTTTTAAATAAATAATAAATTCGCCAGAACTCACATAACGTATACGGGTTTGGAAATATGCAACCTCACTCGCGATACTAGGTGAGTTCCGGCGAGTTGGGACGAGTTGGCTGGTCGGAGGATGCACTTTCAAAATCTTGTGAAGTATAGGATACATTAAATTACAAAAAAAAAAGTTAGGATGCAAACCAAAAAATGCGTATAGTACAGGATGGTTACAATCTTTTTCCTTTATTTTCTTTTTATTTTTGCAAGAAAAACTAATAGACAGTTGAGTTGGTGTGTTATTGATTATGGACTTATTAATGCAGGTCTTGGTAGCAATCTTGATCTCAATCTTGGAATTTCTTTATCATCAGATGGTCAACAGGGGAATTACACGACTAGAAATAAGCACTTTGCTCATGCTTCTTTTGTTTTGGCTGATGGGAAGAGATTAAAGGTAATATTATTTTGTCGTAAGATGCTTAAAGTTGCTCCCATTATGCAATGCTTGCCCTTTGTTGCTCTTGAGATATGAGATAAAAGCATACTTGCAAACAATCTGGAGAATTTCACTTTATTGCTGGATTAAGCCAATGGTTAATTACAAGAACTACCCTCGGATTTAGCCCAATAGCAAAAAAAATCTAATTATTTTTCAAAATTACCTATACCAGTAAAAGGAGAACAAATTACTCGGTAAATATAAACCTCATAGGGTGTTTGTAACACTTTAAGATGTTATTCATAATTTGGGAATTTTTCTTTCTTTTTTTTTTTTAACTAATATAATTAGGCTAAACTTTAGATGTGGTTTTTGTAAATATACCCTGAGCCAATGAAAAAAATCCAATTGTTTTGCCAACTATTATTTCTTCTTTTAGACATATCTGAAGAAATATAGATACTATTTGCTGGTATTTTTTTTCTGATTATTGATACATAACGTACACTCAAAGTTCAACATCATAATAGTTGATATCCTTCTGCAATTTGGTAGGTCGAAACCGCCTCTGCTTCACCACAAGAGTTTGGAATTACGTCTTTTTTTTCTTAATTTATTGTTTGCTTGTGTTGATGAGTATCTATAGACCTGAAGACTATTTGGTGTGATAATTAATCTAAAATAGTTTGTTGTCTGGAGTTATATAATGAGAAATACTGTTTGAAGTTTGTATTTGAGGCAGATTATTAATTTTTTACTTGTAATGTAGTTTTATTAAATGTAGTTTTCTGCTATACATAGTGACAGTCCCTACTTGTTCCACTATCCTTTATGGTTATTGACTCAAATCGACTTAAAATTCGTCTTATCAGGGTTTTTAAGTTTGCAAAGATTTTCTAATGAGAATTTAATCTCAGGTTTAATGTGTACGGATTATTTGCAAATAGTTATTATTTTATTATCAAGGTACTAACGCAAATAATTGATAGCATATGCCATGATCGTCTACATAATAAACATCTTCGCTTAAATTTTATAATAGTGAGCTCGAAGTGGATCTTGATTCTTGGATATGATATACTTTATGAATTCCAGTTCTGGTTACGGCTATTGAATTATGTCTAATAATCGTATACGACATTTGTTAACTGCATAGTAGTTATTTGGTAGAAAGAATATGAAGCCCTTTGGTGGTGTGCATATTAGATGAGTAAGGTTCTTTTTAACTAATTTGTTGTTTTACTTGTGTTTTTATGTTGTTTTTTGCCATTGATCAGCTGATATCATGTGTAAAGTTCAGATATGTAATGTCAAGTATTAGTATTTTACCTTTGTTAATCTGTGTTCTTATAAAATAACAAAATAACAAAAAAAGAAAGAAAGAAAGAAAGAAAAAGAATGAAAGAAATCCCTAAAAAAAATGAGGGAAAAGGGAAAAACTTTAAAAAGTTATTTTATTAGCTTATGTTTATATGATTACTGGGGATCTGCGCATCTGTTTCATGAATGTTAGGTTTATTTTATGCATGAATTCTTTTGTGGTTTATGTTTATATCACATATTTGGTTTAATAAGGGAGAACAACTTGAAAACCTTGCCAAGAGCAAGAAGGAAGTAATGGGGGATATTATCTTTAAAAGCAAGTTCTTCAAGGTTGTGCTTTTTTAATTTTATTGAGTTATAGAAAATATAATTTGTCAAGTATACTTTCTAATTGGCCTTTTTTCGTGTTTTATCTCCTTGCAACTAATCAGGATCAAAACACCAAGGAGAAGGAGGAAAATGAGCAATTCATTGATCAACTGGACATTGAAATGACCAAGTGTCATGGGTGCATGCAAAGAGCACATATGCATGATGGGGTGGCTACTGCAACAGCTACTTCATCACTAAAACTCAAGCTGAGAGCCTTTCTTGTCACTACAAGTGTCTCAACAGCTGCTGATTTTAGCTACTTTTGCCAGATTGGTTGTTCTCTCAAACTATGCACCCCTGTTAGCAATGGTACTTTTTTTTAAAGGATCAATTTCCCTGTATTTTTTTTCTTTCTTTGTATTGCTAATTAAATGTTATTTAATTTTGGTGTATGTTTTTGATGAAATAATTAATATATTCAAAATATCGAGTATTGGTTTTGGTACACCTGCTTTCATTTCTTTTTTTTTTCTTAATTCTTTTTACTACTTTCTAGAAGGTATTTCTAAATGTCCGTTCTGGAAAATAGACGTATTTTCTAGAAGGTAGTTTTCAAGAACCACCGTAGAAAGTAGGGTTCGTAGTTGTTTACGGTGGTTCAAGAACCGCCATTAAAAGGGCCACTTTCTACAGCAATTTTTGGAACCGCCATAAATAACTACGACGGTCTATTCAATGGCAGTTCCAAAACCGCCGTTAATCCTCAATAATAACCGCCGATAATTAGGTTTTCTGCAGCAGTGTAATATTAAAGAAAGAGTATGATATATATTCTTCAAACTCGTTATTAAAAAAATTGATTGAACTAACTCAATCTAAATTCAAAATAATATACTCAAAAGAAATCGAGTACTACTATCAGTCATTTGATGTGGAAACTAGTGTAACTATAATTCTACAATAATATCATACACCAACCCCTAACTGACAAAGAATCGTGAAACTAAGTCAAAGTCAATTCTCTAATGAAATTGAGACTTCGAATTGACCTCGAATCTTATATTGGAAGTATGTAGTTGAGAAACTCTAATAAACTTTGGGATGTTCTCTAAATGAATATCTTGAGAATTTTATGAAACACTCTTCCAAGTTTAAGAATTAGTGAAAAGAAATTTGTTTGCTCGCTAATAAGGGTCAATGACTTTGATCTATTGCGACTAAAAACATGTCTTACCATATGTGAAAAAGAAAGTCACTTTAAATGACAATAAGTAATTGAGAGATACGATCTCACTCTATTTTTTTTCTACTTGAGCAAACATACTGATGCACTTGTATAATATTAATTATAATAATAAGTCATTGAGAGACATGACATTATTCTTCATAATACCAGTGTTAGACCTCTGGATAAGGGAATTTCTTGAGGCTAACTAGGATCAATATGAATAGTGAAAATAACCTCAAAGTAAAGGGGAAGAGACATGTTGATCCCTACCTATGTGGGAAGAATGAACCACAAGGTAAGATATGTAAGAGTTTGTGATATTTATTGGTCATGGTAGAAGTCATGGAGGTTCTTCCAATAACCTTGCTTAGTCAATGGGTATCCTCTATTTTGATTGATGAAACTTGTTTATTTCTTACTTTATAAAGAACTTGTGAAAGTATAATCAATCATTCATATTAGACTATTGTATTTGGTCTTAAAGTTCGTATGTGTTTAGTACGTAGTTGTTATTCTTATGGTACTTAGTTTATATGCTTCAATACTTGACGAGTGTATTTTTTTATTTGTTACGCATTTAGTACTTAATGTGTGCATCTTGTACCTTGTTCAGTTTTATTTAGTACTAAGTTGTTTCGCATCTAGTACTTAGTTTATATGCATCCAATACTTGGCGGGTATTTTTTTTATATTCATTATGCGTTTAGTGTTTTGTGTATGTTCATCTGGTACTTAGTTCGCGTATATTTAGTATTTAGTTGTTATGCATCTTGTACTTAGTTTATATGCTTCTAATACTCGGCGAGTACATATTTTATTCGTTATGCATTTAGTACGTAGTGTAAGTGTACATGTTACTTAGTTTGTATCTATTTAGTACTTAATTTTTATGCATCTGATACTTAATTTATATGCATCCAATACTTGGCGAGTGTATCTTTTTATTATTACGCATTTAGTACTCAATTCTTATGAATGAATACTTAGTGAGTATACATATAATACTTAGTTGTTATATGTCAATTTTGATCTAGACAAAGAGTTTCAGTTTTGATCACCCCTAAAATTAGGGTTCATCGTTTAGCTGAAATAGGGCTTTTAGAACAATTTTCTTTTATTTTTGGGAAAATTTTTTAGAGACAAGTTTTTAAGAAAGAGAATTGTAGATTAATTTTCAGTATTTAACATGTTATTAATTTTATTGTCAGTATTTAATATATATTGTTAAATTAGAGTCACTAGATTAGATTAGTTATAATGGTTAGGATTTATTCTCATTTCTCACACGGGGACTTATTCTCACCGGAACCCAACCCTACACACACACACACACACACACACACACACACACATACTAGTTTAACACTCATGTGTTACACGAAATTTACCAAAAACTAAATATAAAAGTATTTGTGATAATTATAGACTTTTTAAATTTAAAAATAAAAGATTCAAAAGATATTATATTCTCAATTCGTACCTTGTACTGATGTCTAATTACTATTTATTAACTATTATTTTATTGTTAAATAATTTAATATTTTAATATTTAGATTAAATAATTCTCAGTCCGTGTCTTATTTCCGTTAACTAATTATATTATTATCAAATAATTATATATATTAATATTTAGATTGAATTCCTTAATAATTTATAGTTTCATACTTACAAAAATTTAAAAGATGTCATATTCTCAACCTGTGTCGCATTGTACAGGTGTCTAATCAATATTTATTCATTATTATTACTTTATAATATTATATCTTTTATGTTTATGTTTAATTCATTAATAATATTTAGCTACATACTTAGATAATTACAAATAACTCAAAATTTACTTATATTTTATATTTCAATTCTAAGAATAAAATTATTTTAACTTTTATTTCATCATTATAATTTGTCTTTTAATTAAGATAACTAATTAAATTCTTTTCTCTATTTATATATAACTTTTTATATTTTTATATTGGAAGAATAAAAGGAAACAATGAATTAGGCAAAACAGAACAAAAGGAAATATATTATATTAAGTAGATATTAGAATCCTATATTTTAATAAGTCTCCAAACATTCAAATTCGCCACATAAGTATCCGAACCACCAGAGAATTACACGTCACCCCAAAACTTCATCATGTTAAAAGGTTTCTTGTTCCATTCCTTTATCTATGCTTCATACCTAGCTCAGTTGGGGTAGGCATCAGTTACTTTTTCATAAGTATGGAGACACTCATGTCGCTCAGTGGGAAAAGGCCAAGGCTTGGAGGACTTGATGAAGAAGAATTTTGCGGGCCAATTCGACACATTGGAAGACATGTTTTTGAGGAAATGGGCTTGTTGAGGTTTTAGAATATAGCATAAGAAGAAAAAATCTATCTCAGGATCCACCTTGTAGTAGCTACAAAGTATGAGGTGGCCAACCAACAGGCGGATGGAGTTAAGGGTGAGCTGGAGTAGGGGAAAGTCATATATTTGGGATTGCTCGATGAAAAATATATGGATGGGAAATATAAGTCCATCGCCGATGTAACCATCGATAATTATATAGCAAGGTAAACAATATTTGATCATTAATTTGGTGGTTTTCAAATTAAATCCAGTGTGCAAAACTAAAATTACCAAGTGGAAAGAAAAACTTACCTATTTCTTATAGAAGGTGTCTATATATGGGGGTTGCTGATGGGATGCTGTGTGGTCGTTCAAAGATTGGGAGATGTTAATGGTGGAGGCAGTAAAATGAAGTTGGAAGGTAAAAGTTGAGAAAAGGTAAAATGGGGTGATAATGATGCCTTATATATATGTGTGTGTGTCTATATATATATATATTATATATATATATATATATATATATATATATATATATATATATATATATAACGGTTTTGCTATAAAACCAGCATTGGTTCCATAAGAAGGAACCAACTGCCCAGCTGGCGCTTACGTGGCAAAAGGTAAGGTGGCATTTTATTAAAAAAATAAATAAAAAATTTGCCACAAACAAAATATCTTTCAGATTAAATAAATTTTGTCAAAAAGAATTTTCTCACTCTCTCTCCTTTTCCCGTTTACATCCCCGCCGGCCCCTCTCCTCTGGTTCTCTTTCTCCCTAGTTTTCACAGGTAATAGCCGCAAGCCTCTCTTTCTCTCCCGTTAAATTTCACACAAAACCAACCGACAACCACGTAAGCTGCCTACGAACGCGAATTTTCACCAAAAATCGAACTAGGGTTCCTAAGGTTCGATTTTCTCCCTTTTTAATTTTAAGGTTTTTGTTTACTATTTTTAATTGTACCTAGGGTTCGAGTTTTTCAGGGGTTTTGGTTTGTGCTTTTTTCTCCTGCCTTCGTTTGATTTTCCCTTTTCTCTCTTAATTCTTTTATGAGCATAATTTTTTTTTTCCCTTTAGCTTGATATCTTCCTGGCTCTGCATAGTAGTGATTTAAAAAAAAAAAAAATGAGATGCCAGATGCAGATCTAGAGTACAATTTTTTGGAGTCTTGACCCAATTTTAAACTGCGATGGGTTCAATATTTTGTTTTACCTAGTGTTCGACTGATTTTTTAGTTTTGGGTTCGATATTTGGGGGCTTCTGTTCAATTTTTGTTGTACCTCCGTTATTTATTCTGATGTATATTTTATACTGGTTTGAGTTTGTATTTGTATGTGATTTGAGTTTCTATAGTTTATGTTGCATATTGGATAATATGAGTTATACATGGCTGCTAAATTCTTTGAATTCTAGTCCAATGTCGTCATCAAGTGTGAATATTGAGAAATCCGAAGTAAAATGTGATTGTGGATCATATATGAAAATGCGGATATCAAAAACCGACAAGAATCCTTATCGAAAATTTTGGCGATGCACCGCTATAAAGGTATAAGTTTAATTGATATTATGTTAATAAGTTTTATGTTCTTAGATACTAATTATTTTTATTTTTGAAATCTATAAATCTTTAGGATGATGGGAAACTATGCACGGGGTTTGTGTGGGATGACGAGATTCAAAGTAAAAGACATGGTGATAGGATTGACATGGTAATTGTAGAGGTTCGAAAGATGAACCAAGAATTGGTTACTTTATCCGACAAGGTGGATCGAATGAGATATGATATGGTGGAAATGAGACGTGAGATTACAAGAAAGCGGAGTTGTTGTTTGATTATGTAGCTTCTTAATGACCATTCATGTACTTTTTAGAAATGAAGATTGTGTAATTTTCATGAATCTTGTAATTTTTCCTCTATTCTAAAATCTTCTTGGTTCAAGTGTCTTTTGATGATAGCAACTGTCTGTCATGATCAAATTTTAATAATGGCGCCATTAATGTTTCTTTTGAGTATTTATTTATCTTTCAAGAAAATATGTGGTGGATTGTGATTTCAGCTGGAAATCCAGATTTGGTTGACTTGTGCTTAGAAATTCTATGTAAGGGAGATTTCCTGTGACCGAACATTTTCCAGTTGCAAAACCATGTTGGATCGAATTAGGTATGTTTTACTGGGATTGTCTTGCTTTTGAAAACAGAACTATGTGTTCTTAAGTTTCAACAAGACCCTGAAAGTGCAAAAAAAAAAAAAAGCATCAAAGTGTAAGAACATGCTTAGTACTGATAAACAATAGCAATCAATCATATGCGACGAAACAGTAAAACTCAAAAGTTRGCAAACAATAGCTACAGAGGTTGTACGGCCATTTATATTAATACACAATCTTAGGCTAGCATTCTTCCTCCTTTTCCAAAAAAACACTCTCTGTATTGGCTATTGCTTGATCAAACTCATACTTAATTATTTGGATTGATCTTGATCGTGTTTTTTTTTGTTCCTTTTTTATTAATTCTGATGGCATCAATTAACTTCCGCTAAGAATTTTACAAGAAGTCGCCAAAAAAATAAAAATAAAAAAATAAACCTATTATTTATATTGAGATATTTAATAAGAAAATTAAATACAATAAATGTTCATCGTGAGAAAGTCTTTTACATTGAAATTATTAACAATTATTTACAAACCACTGCATCAAGATAAATTAACTAGTTTACAATTTTTTCTATTGAAATGATTTTTTACAAGTAGATTTATGAGAAATAATTTTGAAGTTGTTTGACTGAACTTATAAATGGTTCAAAACATCTTAAAGATGTGAAAATAAGCTAAAATAAGCTCTTTTCTTCCCCTAAAAGTAAGAGTCAAGACTCTGATTTTGAAAAGAAAAAACTCCACATAAAAGCAAAATCATTAAGCCAGAAGAACTGGGTTCTGATCAAGATAAACTAAAAAATAAACATTAATGGCACCACCACCATTAATTCAAATGACAAATATTAACACAATTGTGAAACATCTATTCATAGAATTTAACAGAAAAAACGTAACAGCCATGAATTGTATTACAAGTGTGAAACATTAATGGAGTGAAGTTTTATCACTTTAAATATTTTATTTATTACTTCGGTTAAACACTAAACTCATACCACCACCATTTTCTGGTACACAAACAGGAAAAAAAAAGGGTAACAACCATGAACCAGATTACAAGGTGCATACAAAAAAAAATAATAATATCAACGGACAATGTGCATACAAAAAGAAAATAATAATAATATTAACGGACAAGGTGCATAAAATTCAACGGACAAGGTGCATACAAAAAAAAAAGTAATATCAAACTACACCATCAAGTCAGGATAATTGACCAAGACAACCAAAATCAACAAGAAAAATATGATCTTTCAGTTTTCGCAATAACATGAACTACACTATCAAGTTTGGACAATTGCGCTTATCATGGCCACTCCGACGACAAGAACTACAAGCCCGAGTACTCTGAGACATGCCTTTCTCTTTCCCTGACCGTAGGCGTTTACCTTTAGTCCGTACAGGCTCAGGGTCGCAAATGAACATCTCATCCTGACTTTGGCTTCTACTCAATCGATTTATCATGCAATCCTCTTTATCCATGTTACCAATCTCATACATCAAATCTTGGAGCTTTTCCATCAAAAATTTACTTCGCGCCTCGGTCAACGATGTGTCATCTACGAGCGCTTGTGCAACTAGCATCAATGCTCCACGTCTACCTTGGATAGAATTAGTTTCAGCTAAATTAGGTGGTGTATCATAAATAGGGCTACTCTTCGCATTCTTCGTCCACCTTTGTTTAACGTACTTTTTGGGTACTAACATTACCTGTTCCACCCTCATCCAACATAGCATATGCCGACAAGGATACCCTTCAAACTCAAAATGTTTACAACTACAAGTTACAAGATCCCCAGACACATCATATCTCAAATGTCGTCGTCGTTGAGTAGTCGTTTCAATATCAAATCGCCGAACCTCATAAATTCGAAAATCATTGGAATATGATATCACTTTACATACATAGCTTGCACTTTTTTCAAACTCCTCCTGGAACAACAAAAATATCGCCTTTGTATAAATCTCGGACATTTGTCTTTCCATTGAAAATGAGGTGTTGATCCTCGGCTTTTCATTTAGATCAATGTGACAAGCCATCAACTCTTCATGCCTCTGATGCGCTAGAGCCCTGCTAAAGCGAGTGAAAAAGGCATTCAATGAGCATTTTCTACTCACATATCTTTTAAAAAATGCGTGATTACTCTCGACGCGCTGACTACTAGACATACCAGCGGCAAAGACACCATTCACATAGGCAGGAACCCAACGATCTCGAATATCATACAGTATCGATAACCATTCGTTACCACTCAACTGCGACTCGCTCACCAACGATTTCCACCTACACTCAAACTCATCAGGAGTCTCCGAGTCATTAATAATCCAAAATAAAGAATGATAGTGCATATTATGAAGAACGGGATCGAGCTTCTCAGAGAACTTGTTCAGGATATGCCAAATACAATAACGATGCATAGTGTTCCGAAACACCTCAGCCACAGCAAGTGATATGGCAGCATCCTGATCGGTGATAATGACTTCGGGATGTGGTTGGCTTGCCATTGCTTCTAGAAAAATATAGAGAACAACCAAATAAAAGATTATGTCTTCTCGTCGCTAAGTATTCCACAACCAAATAAAGTAGTCTGACTATGATGATTGACACCAACAAAAGGAGCGAACACCATTCCATATTTATTTGTGTTGTATGTGGTGTCAAATACAACGACACTACCAAACGATGCATATGAATTTCTTGATTCACTATCAGCCCAGAAACATCGAACGAAAACACCTTTATCATCCGTCTCATAAACGTAGTAAAAGTTTTCATTTCTCTCTCCATCTCAAATTGGTGAAGTAATGTTTGTGCATCATGGCCACCTAAAATCTTTTTATGCTCTGTTTCTTTATTTCTAATGTCTTTCTCCAAACACCCCATCATAGAGGGCCCCCCGGAACCAATCTCAAACAATCTAACTTGTTGAAATGTTGGAATGTTTGCTTCTGAGAACTCTTCGGCAAGTGCCCTTTTAGTAGCTGATACACGTCGATGAGATCTAAGAAAGTGAGTCTTCCTAGGAGTAGCGAGTGTTGGGAATCGATGGTACCGTCGCGCAGCGGAAAACAAAAAATTTTAAAAATTAAATTAATTGAATCGAATTCAATTGACGACGGTCCAATTTTATAATCATTTAATTGAAGCAATATTTTAATTGCTTTTATAAACGAAAACAATTCGACTTTCGTATAATCGAATACGCATGATCGGTTTCTTATTAAATATATATATATAACAATTATATATATATATTAATATATTAATCTTATATATAACAATTATATATATATATATATTAATATATTAATCATATTTAATTATAAATTATATATACATATAAACAATTTTTATATATATATATATATATATATATTATATACAACAGCATATGCACGCATCATATTCACATGCATTTCAACATACAGAACAAACTCACAAACGCATATTTATATATTGTATGCACTTAACAAACACACACACTGTACGCATATATATATTGTCATTACACACAGCACACACACATATATATATATATATATATATATATATATATATATATCTACCCTATATATTAATGCAAAATCCTCCTATCCCATGTGTCTCTTTCTTACGCTTCATTAGCTTTTGAAAAAATTCTGGTGCTTCGGGCATTCGAACCTAATATTTACCTAATTTAATATTTTTCTTTTATTAAATTTTACCTAATTTAATATTTCTTAATATTAAATTTTACCCAATTTAATATTTTCCTTTATTACATGTTACCTAATTKAATGTTTTTAACATATTTTGCCTAATTCAATATCTTTTTTTTATTCTACTAATATAAAATATAAATATGTTATAGAATTAGAAAAACAAATCTATAAAAGTTGAATTAATTTCTATTTATAATAAATTTTGAAATAATATTATGTGAATTTTAACTATTTATTTCAAAACATACGAGTTATATAAAATTATTACAGAAGAAAAAAAATATAAGAAATTTTTTTTTAATTTTTTTTTATCTAGCCCTAATATAATTAACAGAAAATAACATTAAAAATATATATGATAAACTATTTTTATGCCAAAGTAAAAAAGGAAAAACAAAAGGATCAAATAAATAATAATAAATTATTACGCATAGGAAGATAAATATTAAATATATTATAAACTTCTTTATCTAATTCCAATATAATTTATTGATACACACATTATATAACTATACGAACAAATTAGTGTTTAATTTCATCCATTCATCATATGAACGATAAACTAAAACGATTCAGTTATAATAATAAAATAATATTATATATACTACAAGTTAGATGCACGATATTTTTTCAATAAAATTATCAGTGTCATATATATTTTAATTTTTTATATTACATATTCACATGTGACACGCGGATTTTATATGGTTTACATTTTTTTCAAACTCAGTTTCCTACTGGTTTCTCCGTCAAGTTTAAAGTGTTTTGATATATTTACAACTAATTTCATGACTAACTGTAAAAAAAACTTGAAAGTTCTTTATTGTGACAATCAGTCTTACCGGAATTAGAACAAACAATGTTATGATTTGTTTGTAAAAATTATTTATTGTTAAAAATAATCTTCCTGTAAATAGAATAAGTAATGTTACGATTTGTATTACCATTTTTAATATTATTATTTTAGTATTTTTTAA